>CANXYI012265707.1:0-13743 GCA_948208565.1 Hura crepitans | reverse complement strand
ATATATATATATATATATATATATATTGTTTTGTTCTTAATTTATAGTTGTAATGACATGAAACATTACATTGAATCTCCATCATGGAGGTTTCTAGCAATTATTCCCTAAAATTGATTATGTTAATGGTGAAATTTTTGTTGTCTTTATCTTTGATCCTAATTTATTGTCATATTTTGATATTAGGGAATTGTTTACATAAAAATGTAGTTTAAGGGACATTATGTATTTAACAACAAAAGTGCCTAATAGAGTTAGTTTAGAGAGATTTGGAACAATAGAAGATGACATAGGTATTGTAACACCTAAAAATTTCGAGATTGTGAATAGTAACTTCTAGGACATAAATAGTCCTTTTTTTATGGACAAATAGTACATGTTATAAATAAGCTATAGGTGAAATATGGCATGAAAATAAGGATATTTGGATGGTCAATGACAAGTAACTAGTGTGTTCATAAATAGTATTTTGTAAGATATGAATAGTATTTTTTTAAGAACCATGTCACACTAATTTGATTGGATGGAAGTATTATTGATAAAATTATTACGGGAAAATTTGATATGAAAATAAGGTCATTAAGTGGGTTAAAATCAGTAAAGATGTAACAACCCAAAATAATTACCAAAAATATAATATGCTTATAAGGGCAAAAATGGAAATTTTAAAGTTTTGAACAAGTTTTTATCATGGCAGAAAAGTTTTTGGATGAAGGTCTGGATATGTAATTATATATCTTAAAAAGGTTTTTATGGCATTTTAACTTGAGGAATTATGGGCCATTGGATGAAAGTCAAGATGAAATCTTAACCATTTACTTGAGGAGCATAAATAGCCTGAGGTGAATAGAAGAGAGAAAAGAAAACTAACGTTCTTTTCGTTTCCCACTTTTTGTTCATCTTTTCAAGGCATCTCTCTCAAACAATTGGTTGAAATTCTTTAAGGTAAGATCATCCACACCATCTTTATCTTTTTCTCTTTGTTTTAAGCTTGCTTTTGATTATTGGTTGCTGTGTTTTTGGTATGGTCTACTATTCTTATAAAAAAAGAGGAAAGAGCAAAAACATTAAAGGTGAAATTGAAAGGCAAACGACTCATGGAAGAGTAGAACGAGTCGCTAATCATCTTTACACATTTTTCAGAGTATGTGTATAGGCTTAATTGTGTTTATTTGCTGTGAATTGGTGAAATTGTTGTTAGGGTTTTAGTTGAATATTTTTCTAAAATTAGTGATTTGATGACGAATTTTAGGTTAAATTATGTGTTTTTTATGTGAAAAATGGTTTAGATTCTGATTGTAATGATTGTGAATGAATTTGTGATGTTAATTACATGATTTGGGATTGATTCGATGAGTTGTTGCAAGAAAAATTGTGAAGAAATTGCAATTTAAAGTTGTTGAACTATAGGCCTTATAGTCGTGACCCTTTACAAGATATAACCAAATTTTAGATTTTTGAAGGCCTTATAGCCATGACCTCCTTTGGTCCCACAGTCGTGACCCCTTTCAAGTGACATAAAACATGACATTTTCAAGTGCAAATTGAATTATTTTGAAAGGCAATTGGAAGGACACTTTGAACTAATATTTTAGTACATATATTTACATGTTTAACTATTAAAAATCACATGGTTTTGATATGGTTTTAAAGTTAAGTTTAAATGGAAATGTGCATTGCGCATTGCATCAAGTAAGTATGTTCACTGACTATGAGCACTTCTAGTGCATCCCTTGATTTATACAAGATGTTGACAATAATGAAGTGAATAATGAGTATAAGTGCCATGTGAATATTTATGGACCTTGTAAACATGTCTAATGTTATGGTTATATTATGTTGTCCTTATGGGACTATAAATGCATGTGTTTTGTGATTAGTATGTAAGTGATCTCAGAATATATGAATAAGAATGCTATACGTGATAAGCTAAGAGTAATGTGAATCTTAAGCCTTTTAAGCCATTATGAAAATATGAGATATATGTGAAGTCAATGTGATTGTGTGATATATGTGAATGGCCTTGACATGGCTAGATATATGAAAGAAATAATGTTAACAAGATAAATAATATGCCTATGTATTATTAAACTTGCATTAGAGTTTGGATAGTTGGCATGCTAATAAGGATTAATAGTATTACATTTACTTTTTGTCACCTCTAAGGCAATAATTCTAGCGGGTGCAATCACATAAGGTTAGTGATCACTGCATAATCATTCTATATGGATATAGCCACGTATGATCAGTGGTCATTGTACATATTTCTATAATATGGGTATAGCCACCAGGTCTATATAAAGGATACTATACAACTATGTGTTGGGCATAACATGTAAGATTAGCTATCACTATGTATATATATGTTTATGGGTACAACTACATAGGTTCAATAGCTACTGTACAACCTATTATCTAGTCTAATGGTCTAGTGTGCATTGGTTATTAAGTAATAAAATGAATAACGATGTCAAATGTATAAAGTGAAAGAACCTGTGATAATTATTGGTATACATATGAAACGAAAGACTCTTATATATGGAATACAAAAACAGTATGCATGTATGTTAACATGAAAAGTTTTATATGTTTAATATGCCATGATTATACACAACACCAACAATCTCCATGGTAAGTGAGGTAAGTTTAGACATTGGTTACATAAGTGTAAATGGCTATTTGTGATGAGATATACGATGAGTTATTGTGAATATATGCTCCTATATATGCTTTATGTGTTGTTTAGTGGCAAACATGATTATTTTATGTACCACTAAGTAGGTTTTGTTTAGCCCGTTGGTGTTTTTATGCCTAGGTTAAACCTTTAAAGTGTAACAGAGAAAGCTTTGCAAGTGGGGATCAGTAGCTGCATATGCAATCTTTTTAAGTTCATTTTGTTAAACATTTGTTTATTCTTGGTTATTTCTTTTTATGGATCTTACAAAGGGATGTAATTAAAGGATTTTTTTTACCTATTTTGATAGGCCTTGTACATTTATTCATAGTGTGTTTCATGTGAATGTTGCACAAGTGTTACAAATGTGATATATATTAGATGTATATGTGAATAAGTCTTGGGCGAAGTGTGATCATTTTAGTTCTATGCCTTAGGCACATAATGTGACACTCCTTCCCTTTAGTGTCTTTAGATGTCGGGAGGAGGGGCATCATATTTTGTGTTATCAGAGCCTGGTTGAGGCAGTTCTTGCCTATGAAAGCTGAGTGCATTACGCGTGTGTTTGCAAATGTGTGTGAAAATTGTGCATAATCCATTACATTACATTGCATGCATAAGTTGCAATCCACTAATGTAGTTGCTCTCCATTGATATAGATAAGAAGTCACTGTTATGAGGGAAATATTAGATTTTCTTTCTAATATGATATCTGCAATTACAGTGAGGAGGATAATTAGAAAATAGTGACAGGCGTATCTAACTTTTGTGAGCAACACCGAAAGTGTTACCTAGACTTCAAGACATACCCACTATTAAAGACTTTTAGGATGTTTTTATTAATGATTTTTCAGGTTTGCCACTAGAATGAGAAGTTTAGTTTGGCATTAAGTTGGTACCAAGTGCAATGCCAATGTCTATCGCACTATGTAGAATGGCACTAATAAAGCTAAAAGAGTTAAAAGTGCAGTTGTAAGAGTTATTGAATAAGGGCTATATACATCCTAGTGTATCACCATTAGGTGCACTAGTTTTGTTTGTAAAGAAGAAGGATATGTTTATAAGGCTATGCATTGATTATAAACAATTAAACAAGCTCACTATGAAGAATAAGTACCCTCTCCCTAGGATTGATGACTTTGTTGATCAGCTTAAGGGAGCAGGTGTATTTTAGAATATAGACATGATATCTAGTTATTATCAATTGAAGGTTAAGGACTACAAGACTACTTTTAGAATAAAATATGGGGACTATAAATCCCTTGTGATGCTATTTGGTTTGACGAATGCACTAACAACATTTATAGACCTTGTAAATTAGGCCTTTCATCCTTATTTGGATTGATTTATAGTAGTATTGATAGATGATATTTTGGTTTATTCCAAAAATAAGGAAGAACATGATAAGCATTTGAGATTGGTGTTGTAGAAGTTGAGAGATAAGTAATTGTATGCCAAATTCAGCAAGTGTGAGTTTTAGCTCGATGAAGTGGCATTTCTGGGCCACATTGTTTTTGCTAATGGGGTAAGAGTAGATCCCAAAAGGATAGAAATTATAGTTGAGTGGATACCACTTAAGAATGTTACAGAGATCAGAAGCTTAGGTTTGACGAGATATTACAGGTGGTTTGTGAAATGGTTTTTGCATTATAGCCTCTTCGCTTACTAGGTTATTATAAAAAAAATTTGAAGTTTGAATGATTTGATAAGTTTCAGAAGAGCTTTAAAAAGCTTAAGGCTATGTTAATAGAAGCTCCAATCCTTTCTCAACCAGTGCCAGGAAAGGACTATGTGATGTATAATGATGTGTCTCATAGTAACTTGGGATGTGTGCTTATGAAAGAGGGTAAGGTAGTGGCTTATACATTAAGGTAGCTAAAGCCTCATAAAAAGAACTACCCTACTCATGATCTAGAGTTGGCTACTATTATCTTCCTCTTAAAGATATAGAGACATTATCTATATGGTGAGAGATGTTTCATCTATGTGGACCACAAAAGTCTCAAATATTTTCTTACTCTGAAAGACCTTAATTTGAGACAGAGGCGATGGATGAAACTACTCAAGGACTATGACTATCTCATTAACTATCATATGGAGCCAATGTGATAGCTAATACCTTGAGTAGAAGTCAATAACAAGTATGATTTCTATAAGAAATCTTCTTTTTGTAAGTTAAGTGTTCGTGTTGTATAAAAGTTATAAGTTATATGTTCTTTCTTGTATAGCTCTTACGCCTATGAATGTTTATCTAAAGCTGACACATTATTATGGTATCTTAGCTGAGATAAGGGTTAAATCCAAATTAATTCAATAAGTATATGATGCTTAAAGAAGTGATAGGAAACTAAAAGTGATTATAAGGCAAATTTAAGAGGGGAAGTCGAGTGTATATGATTTGAAGAATGATTAACTATTTTATTAGGGTAGGTTATGTGTACCTGATAGTCAAGAGCTTAGGAGTTTGGTCTTGAAAGAAGTACACAATAGTTCTTATGCCATGCACCTTAGAAGTACCAAAATATATCAAGACTTGAAGTCACATTATTGGTGGTTAAGCTTAAAGAGAGATATAATAGAATATGTGACTAAGTGTCTGATGTGTCAGCAAGTGAAAATGGAGCATTAGGTTTCATTAGGATTGCTATAACCTTTAGCAATACCTAAATAGAAATGGGATTGAATAACTATGGATTTTGTGATTGGTTTACCTTTGAACCAAAGGAAGTATAGTGAAGTTTGGATAATTATGGATCGATTGACAAAGTTGGTTCATTTTCTACTTGTCAGAATAGACTACTCCTTGGAAAGATTAGTTGAGATGTATGCTCAAGAGATAGTCAATTCATATTTGGTATTTAAGTCCATAGTGTTTGATAGAGATTCGAGGTTTACTCTAGATTTTGAAAGAGGTTTCATGAAGCATTAGGTACAAGGTTGAGCTTTAGTACAACTTTTTATCCATAGATTGATGGTCAATTTGAGAGCATATAGGTCATTAAGGATATGTTATGTGGATCTATTATTGAATTTGAAGGAAGCTAGGATAGATATCTATCATTGATAGAGTTTGCTTACAATAACAACCGTCAAGCCAGTATTAAAATGGCCCTATATGAAGCTTTATATGGTAAAAAATGTTACACACCTTTATGTTGGACTGAGCTCAATAAAGATAAAGTTATAGGACCAGATATGATTCAAGATGTTAAAGAGAAGGCCAAGATCATAAAAGATAACCTGAAGATTGCATCTAATTGACATAAGTCATATAATGATTTAAAGTGAAAGGATATAGAGTTTAAAGTGATAGATAATGTTTTTAAAAGTATCTCCATAGAAGAAAGTTTTACGCTTTGGCAGAAAGGGTAAACTTAGTCCTAAGTTTATTAATCTATATGATATAATTGAACATATGGGTCTAGTTACCTATAAACTAGCTTTGCCACTTGAATTAGATAAGATACATAATATTTTCCATATATCCAAGTTGAGAAGATACTGATTGGGTCTATCACATGTTACATTTATTGAAGAGATTGAAATTCAATATGATCTAACATATGAAGAAAAGCCCATTTAGATTTTGGCAAGGGAAGTGAAAGAGTTAAGAAATAAATGGATTCTTTTAGTTAAGGTCTTATAGAGGAATCATAAGATGGAAGAGGCAACTGGGGAATGTGAAGAAGTAATGAGATAGCAGTACCTTTAGCTATTTGGTTTAGATAATTTTGGGCACGAAATTGCTTAAGAGGGGAAGAATTATAATGCTTTAAAATAATTACCAAAAATATAATATGCATATAAAGGCTAAAATGGTAATTTTAAAGTTTTGAATAAGTTTTTATTATGGCATAAAAGTTTTTGGATGAAGGATAAGTTATGTAATTATGCATCTTAAAAAGGTTTTTATGGCATTTTAACTTGAGGAATTGTGGGCCATTGGATGAAAGTCGAGATGAAATCTTAACTATCCACTTAAGGGGTATAAATAGCCTAAGATGAACAAAAGAGAGAAAGGAAAACCAACGTTAATTTCTTCTCCTTCTCTCTATTCATTTTCTCAAGGCATCTCTCTTAAGCAATTGGCTGAAATTCTTCAAGGTAAGATTATCCACACCATTTTTATCATCTTCTCTTTGTTTTAAGCTCACTTTTGATTGTTTGTTACTGTGTTTTAGCATGGTCTGCTATTTCAGTAAAGAAAAAGAAAGAGCAGAAACATTAAAGGTGAAATCAAAAGGTAAATGACTCGTGGAAGAGTAAAACGAGTTGATAATCATCTTTACACATTTTTCAGAGTATGTGCATAAACTTAAGTATGGTTATTTGTTGTGAAGTGGTGGAATTGTTGTTAGGGTTTCTAGTTGGATATTTTTCCAAAATTAATGATTTAATGATGAATTTTGGGTTAAATTATGTGTTTTTTATGTGTAAAAATGTCTAAAATCTAATTGTAATGATTATGAATAAATTTGTGATGTTAATTACATGATATAGGATTGATTAGAGTTTTTGTAAGAAAAATTATGAGGAAATCACAATTTGAAACTGCTAAACTACAAGCCTTACTGTTGTGACCCTCTGCTGAATTCGGCTAGATTCTAGATTTTTGAAGGCTTTATAGTTGTGACCTCCTTTGGTCCCACAGCTTTGACCCCTTCCTAGTGACATGAAATATGACATTTTCAAGTGTAAATTGAATTATTTTGAAAGGAAATTATAAGGACACTTTGAAATATTGTTTTAATACATATATTTACATGTTTAACTACTGAAAATTACATGATTTTTGATATAGTTTTGAAGTTAAGTTTAAATGGAAATGTGCATTGTGCATTGCATCAAGTAAGTATGTTCACTGATTATGAGCACTTCTAATAAATTCCTTGAGTTATATGAGACATCGATGTTGATAAAGTGAATGATGAGCTATGAGTACCACGAGGATATGTATGGACCCTGTAAACATGTCTAATGTTATGGTTATATTATGTTGTCCTCATATGACTATAAAGGCATGTGTTTTGTGATTGGTATGCAAGTGATCTTAGAGTATGTGAACAAAAACACTATACGTGATAAGCTAAGAGGAATATGAATCTTAAGGCTTTTAAACCATTATGAAAATATAAGATATATATGTGAAGTCAATGTGACTATAAGTGATACATATGAATGACCTTGACATGGCTTGATACATGAAAGAATTGATCTTAACAAGATAAATAATAGGCCTATGTATTGTTAGACTTGCATTAGCGTTTGGATAGTTAGCATACCAATAAGGATTAACAGTATTGCATTTACTTTTTGTCACCTCTAAAGTAATCATTCTAGCGAGTGTAGCCATATAAGGTCAGTGATCACTATGTAATCATTTTGTGTAGGTATAACCACATAAGATTAGCGATCATTGTACATATTTCTATAATATGTGTATAGCCACTGGTCCATGTGGAGGACACTTACAACTATATGGTCGGCACGTATATGTAAGATCAATAGTTATCGTGTATATATGTGTGTTTATAGGTATGGCCATATAAGTCCAGTGGTCACTATACAACCCATTATCTAGTCTAGTAGGTATAATCTGTATTGGGCTATTAAGTAATAAAATGAATAATGATGTTAAATGTATGAAGTGAAAGAACCTGTGATAAATATTGGCATACATATGAAATAAAGGACTCTTATATATAAAATGCATAAACAATATAAATGTATGTTAATATGAAAAGTTTACATGTTTAATATGCCATGACTATACACAATATCGATTATCTCCATGTTAAGTGAGGTAAGTTTATGTATTAGTTACATAAGTGTATGTGGTTATTTGTGATGAGATATATGTTGATTTATTGTGAATATATGCTCCTATATGTGTTTTATGTGTTGTTTGATGGTAAGCAAGATTAGTTTATATACCACTAAGCAAGTCTTGCTTATCACATTGGTGTTTCCATATGTAGGTTAAACCTTCAGAGTGCAATGAAAAAAGTTTTGCAAGTGGGATCAATAGATGTATTTGCATTTCATTTTGTTAAACATTTGTTTATTCTTTCATTGGTTACTTCCTTTTTGTAGATCTTACAAAGGGATGTAATTAAAGGATTTTTGGCCAATTTTTATAGGCCTTGTACAATTATTCATAGTTTATTTCATGTGAATGCTGTGCAAGTGTTATGATTGTGATAAGTATAAGTTATGCATGTGAATGACTTTCAAGTGAAGTGTAATCATTTTAGTTCTGGTGCTTTAGGCACATAATATGGCACTCCTTCCCTTTGATGTTGGGAGGAAGGGTGTCACAATAGAAGTTTTACCTACAATCTAAAATGAATAGTAACTTATTCAGGGGTTGAATCAAAAATTCAATATTTTTGCTCGAATAGACTTAGGAATGTCAAAACCTAATACTAAAATATCAAAAGAATCTAATGAATTGGAATTAAAATTTTTAAAGATTATGAGAATTTTATAAAAATGAAACAAGAAAAAAGAGTTAATTTTATATCAAAATTTTAAGGTTTTTGTGTACGATTTGTTTGAGATCCTCGAGTAATATTATGTATGATTAATTGTGACCTTTGGACCTAATAATTAATGGAAAATGGAAGAATAAATAAAAAAGGAAATAAAAAGGGATTTATATGATGGATTTTATGTGGACCTTTGGATTAAGCCTAAGATTTATCTTGGCCCTCCATTGGGTATTATTTAACTCAATTATTGGTCAAATGAGGGAGGCACTTTTAGCCCCTTTCTCCCTCATATTCACATTAGCCATTAAAAGTGGAAAACCCACCATTTCCACTTGCTTCTCCTCTATAATTCAAATATTTTACTCAATAAAAAATCAAATTAAATTGCTTAAAAGCATCCCTAAGCCTTGTATATTAAGATTGAGGTGTTAAATTGAAGAAAAATTGGATTGAAGATGATGGATGAATAGTAACCAACTTTTAGGTAAGTGGTTATTTTGAAGTCTAATAATTTTTTGGTAATATCTAAGGTCCCAAATGATATTATATTAAGTTAGATTTTGATTTAGAGTGATATATGATTTTATATGAATTTTTGAACGTGTATAGGTAAACAGTGACTAAGTGTGAGATAAGAGTTTATTTTTGAGGTTCGATATTTTTAAAGGTGGTATTAAGGTCCTAATAAGTGTTTTATAAGATCAATTTAAGATTTGGATGTGTGTGAAATTTTAATTGAATTTTTGAATGTGTATGGTTATGTGTTTATATGGAGGAAGAAAGGAAAATCAAGAGTAAAGGGAAAGAGAAGAAAAGAGAGTAGATTGAGGCGCTTGAAGTCTTTTTAAGACTAATTGGTATGTGTATCCAATAACATTACAATTAAAATGTGTGTATTCACATTTTATCTATGTGTGTTGTATGTATTTATGCAGTTAATATGGTTGATGATGTTATAAAAGCATTCTTTAGCTTATAAAGTGAAATGTAAGTTAAATGAACATATATGAATTGTAAAAGGATGCTTAAAGAATAAGAGTAGCGTGTGTATGTGTTGTGGCCAAAATGATAATGCATAACCATTTAACCATAATTGTGGTTCATTAAATGTCAATGGTGGAATAGTATGCTAAGAACACAAAAATGAGGCAGATAATCTTTAAAATATGTTTTTGGTAACATTGAATTGTAAGATTGGGATGACATGATGGCATGACTAGACTCACTAACATCATATAGACTTGGTATTGATAAAATATGTAATTGGTGTATAAATAGATTATATGGGCCAAAACATGTTATATGGAAGGCATGGTGTATATGGTTTTGTTAAATAAAAAGTTGTTAAGACTATAGTTGTATATATGAGTAAGCTTATGGACTAAAATTGAGAAATGGAAATAAGTGTGGTGAAAATTAGTTAATAGTATATTTATATGATGTAAAGCATGATTCATTGTATAACATAATCTAATATATGTCATTGAGATGAACATTATGTATAATTTGTGACACCTCCTAATAGATTCTCGAACAAACCTAATAAGCGATGCACTTTCCACTAGGTCACCCTTCTTGAAATTGTTCTTCTAGTTTATTCATTTAACTTTTACCAATTTCTTACTATTTGATTCAGCTTAACTCCAAGTCATGTTTTGTCTTTTTGTAGGCTTAGCTTAAGGTTATGCCAGTCTATTCAAGCTATAAATAGTCAATTAACCACTAATAAGATATTTCTTAAAATCTGGTAGCATAATGACTGTCCGGTCACTATCCAAAAAATTTTAAACCTATAAAAACACTTTTATAAATTCATTTCCACATCTCTTGGACCCTTTTGGTCCCCAGATATCAATCTAACATCATCAATCTATCAATACATTCACACAAGCCTCAAGCCATGACCATAATATTTATAGCCCTAGAGCCTCAGGCTCACTTATTAGAAACATTGCATGAATAAAACCATACATTCACAAAATCCAATGATTGACTTATTACATAACACAGTTGACACATATGTATATGCATATTTCAAGTCCTATTTACAGGGCTCCCATTTTCTTACCTAAGCACATTGAGTGCAAAATAGTACACTAATAACTTAACAACCTTTTAATTAATCCTCTAAACTTTGGCTGCACACTCTACGAGGCTATATCTCGATTCGAGTTACTTACGCACCAAAACAAGTACACTGAGTATATAATATACTCAATAGTGAACTCAAGCATTTAAATCATGTCACATAGTTTATTCATGAATACAAAATGATACTATTAACTAATCTAAGTTATTAGGCTAGTAATTGAAATATTTATGTCAAAATGACCAAATACCCTTGCATATGTATATGTTAGCTAACCATCTATTTAATCATTTAAAATCAAGTAAATTATTGGTTTTGGCCATTTTCAATAATAAAATTAATAAAATCCAGCTATCTGGTCAATAAAGTCCATATATGTGAAAATTACCAAAATGCCCCTAAATATGTATACTGAAGTACCATTCAGATAATTACCTCAAATTATTCATTTTATTGTTTTTAACATCACTATTAATGCATATGTTATTTATTAAATTAAATTAATAAGTTCAACTAGATAGATGACACTTTAATACACTAAATTTAGAGGTAACTAAAATAATGTAGTGATCCACATTCTGGACCTCGACCATTGCACCGGCTTGATAAATATCATAGGGATCAGTTCGGAGACCTCCCAATTACATATCTAAATAATTACACCATTTAGTCTGCTCAGCAAACTTGTCTGTCTAACGGATTAGTACAGTGGCCCTCCGAGACCTACGTTGCACTGGCATAATCTGATAAATAGCACTAAATGTACAAGACATAAAATGGTATGTCTAACATACTAGTATAGTGGCCCTAACATAGACCTCGACCACTGTACCAGCCCTGCCTAAAAATGAGATAGTATAGCAACTACTAAATCCCTAAGTGGACCAGTTAACCTATCTAGTGGGTGTCTAACTAATGAGCCATTAACCTTAATTTAGGTTTATTTCTCTCCTGATTAACTTTTTATAATATTATTGAATGAAAAACATACATATATAAATTTTTATAGCATAGTTCAATTTTAGCCTAGTCTGGTATAGCCGTAATTAGACAGTACCGAGTCAATTTCCACTTATATTTTGAGGTCTTGTATTGTTTAATGTTTAAGCCATATTATCCTTGATTTTATTCCATATTTAACACCTATTTAGTTGCTATTTATTGACCAGTTATATTTTTGCTTTAGGTAATGGTTAATTATGGACAGTTATAGGTCATTTCTTCATTTTGCGATAGTCATTTCTAGGTCTATTTCTTAGTTTTTTTTAGTGCAATTTTCACTCAAAAATTAATACTTTCCATCGGTCTAAAGCCACTCATTCTCTAGGCCATTTACAAGGCCAAATCATAGGCCTTTATGCCATGTTAAGTAGCCATAATGTCATAGCCCCTTTTAAGCACAATTTAGGTACATTTCCAATTCACGTTTCATGTTCAAACTTAAGTCACAATTTAGGGCTTTTTCTAAGTCTATGTTTCAAGCATTTCTACATTAATCATGATCCATTCCTCACATCCATTTACACTATACCAATTTCATGCATTTGACCAAATAATGCTAAGTAAGTTAAGCCATTTCATGTCTAATACATCAAGTTTTAGGACTCTTATTCATTTCAAGCAAGTCACCAAAGTTTACATAACATTTTCATTGTTATTGCTCTCGGATACAACTATATATTGACCTTAATCATGCATTTTCCTCCTATTCATCATACATTCATGTTTCTATACATAATATGATCACTTCCACACTCATATATCCACATTATAAAGCTAATTAGGGTAGTTCATACATAGTATATGTCTCAGCCATAGTTTAATTCCCAATCATCCACATACTAATCAAACATTTCACATATCATAAGCTTAGAACACTACTTCTAGCCATGTAATCAAGTTATACATACACATATATACTAGTTTAAGCTCTCGGCCACTCACTAATACTATGCCAAACATACACAAACTCACCCATTAGCCAAAGAACTCATTTAAAGACATTCACAAACTACAATCACCATTTAATTGCCACCCTAACCATCACATATACTCTCTTAAGCCCCTAATTAGCTCTCAGCCAATAAGGTTCTTCAAATATCTAATGTTCTTCTTCATCAAACTATATATAGACACTTACAAATCACCACCCATAAACCATGAAAAAATTAAGGGCATGAATTAAATTTCAGGAGTTCACATACCTTGCCAAAGGAATAAACACTTCAAGCTTTCAAGAGTACACGGAAGAAAGCCTTCAAGGTCCCTAAATTCCAGCCTCTTTCCAAGCTAATTAACACTCCAATTCCCTTAAAAGTTACACACATACACTCTATGAGAACTTAGGCATTCATAAATATTCATGTACACCTAAAATTTTCTAAGAAAACCTAAGAAAAAGCCATAGACACTCACTTGAAAATTTGCTGCCTAGGCTGAAATTACTGTATGACCTTTGGACTTTTGATGAATTTTAATTAAATCATGAC
>CANXYI012265668.1:0-14141 GCA_948208565.1 Hura crepitans | reverse complement strand
ATGAATAATACTTTCCTAGGATGAATAGTGCTCCCGACACTCGAGGTGTACTGAAGTTATTAGCTGAAAGTATTAGTAATAAAATAATTTTGGGCAATTTTTGAAATCAATCAGAGGTTATTCAAGTGGTTAAAAACACTAAGATATCTTTTATGATAGTGTTTTATGAATAGTGATCAAGGCAAAGCTGAACCGAAAATAATTTCCAAAGTTGCTTAGAAAATTCTGAAACCTATATAACTTGACACTCAAAAATTCTAACAAGTCTAGTGGTGCTAGAATCAAAATTTTTAAAGGTCAGGAAGTATTTTATTTGAATTTTACGCCACATAAAATTGGCATTTTATTTTGGTTTCTTCTGATTTTTGACCCCCTAATTTTTTGACCATGTAGAGACATCATTAAACTAATTTTGAAAAGTGGAATGGGAAAAAAAAAGAGTTAAAATGAGGATGAAAGAAATTTTTGAAAACTACAGAAATTTAATTTTATAATACTATAAATAGCATTATTTGGTCTGACTTTTAGTCAAACCATCACATAATGCTCCCTTTCTACTTTCCTCTTAACCCGACGATAAGGAGAGAGACTTTCTTCCATTTTTGTTTCATATTTTCTTCATTTTAGCCGTATTATCCAACATCCAACCACTAATTTCAAGCATTCAATGTCTCTAGGCAAGGAATTAAGGGGTTTTTCATAGAGAAACAAAGGAAATTTTTAAGTTTTTATGTTGGATGAATAGTGACCAAATTTTGATGGGGTAAGAATTTTGAGAAACTAATATTTTTTCATGTTAAATAGGTACCCAATAGTCAAAAAAAGTTGTCTTTTGAATTTTTCAGGTATCATATGATTTATTATGATTTTTCTAAAATTAAATATGTAATAAGCAATTGAGAAAATGCACCAAATACGTGATAATGGAAAAAAAGGGTGTAAGCAGTCCTCAGGGTTGCATTACGATCATTTTGGTACGTGAAATCAACTTATATCATGAATATTGAATTAATGCCTTAATTTTCCATAATGTTGACTATGTGTGTTTAGTTAAGAAATTAATGAAATTAATAATTTAGCCTTGTAAATAATCATTTTATTAACATGTATTATGCAAATTAATATGTGTAATATGTGAATGATTAGAGTTGAATTAGAATGGTGAAATTGTTAGAATGGCCAAAATGCCATTTGATGTCCTTTTTTCATTTGATAGTTAATTAACGCATAAATGAAGAAATTGGTATGTTTGATATTAGTAAATTAGATGGCCAAATGGCTATTAAAGAAGAGTGTATTTGTGAGATGTGTTTTATACATTAAACTAGCATGGTTTGGTGTAGGTGTTGATAGTATAAAGGAATAATAATGATTTGTATTGAAGGTAAGAGAAAAGGCTAATGAAATGCCATAATTAAAATGTTTTGATGGTGTAAAATTATGGAATTGGATTAATGTTTATGACTTGATAAATGAATGATGTCTTGAACAAATTAATGTAAAGAGACAAAAAAAATTGATATGCATATATGTTATGTATGGTTGGATGGCCTTAAAGAATTTGAGTTTGGGTGATAGATAAAACTATACTTAAGAGAGATGCCAAACATGGTAATTGTAGCTTTATACATGAAAGGTGATTTTAGTGGCTTAAGAGACATTATTAATATGTCAAAGTTAAGCTTATATGGTATAAGCTTGTGTGATTAATAAATAAAAATTTGTATTACCATATTGTGATGTTTATGATTATAATTGAATGGTAATTATGTTAATTTATCGATATGGTCAATGATTGATAATGATGTAAGTTAAAGCCACTTTTAAACTATATAATTTAGTGAAATTAAAAGAAATATGTTAGATTGCCCATATACTTAACAACCTAGATAGATAGGTTAACAAGTCAACTAGGGGGTATGTTAGTAGCTACTAGGGCACTATAGTGCTATTTCTTGTTTATGTTTATGGGTTTACTTTTAGTCTAACCCAAAGACATCCTTATGTTTGATCTTCAGATCCACATTGGCAAATGAACTTCTAGTTCATAAATGGTCGTAATGGCTATCATGTTATCTAATGTTTGCTTTTTGAATCTATGTTGGCAGATGGACCATCGGGTTCATAAAGGTCGTATTGGCCGTCGACCCCTATTATCTATAGGATATATGTTTTGATCATATGGGTGAATAACAATGATATTATGAGCTATATAATAATGATATTATGAAAGATTAATAATGAATTCTCTTTTATGAATGACATTGCTATACTTATAAGAATAAGCCATGAATTAAGTTTAAATTCAAGTTATGTGATTTTTATGCCTTTATTTAAATACTATTTGATTATGTGTTATTTTAAGCATCATGAAATATGCATTTGGTAATAATTATAGATGTTGATTGGAATTGTTAATAATTTGGCGTCATGCATGATTTAATTCAATTTCACCACTAAGCAAAATGCTTAGCATATCCTTTTATTTATGATGTGTAGGTCAAAAGAAAAAGTGAGCTTAAGCCTCAGGACATCCAGACACAGAAGAGAAATCCATTATTTTGGTATCTTCTTGATGTCTGTAATTAGGTTATGTAATGTATAGACATAGAAAGGCACTCTCTGTATATATGTAATTAATCTTAGGCCTAAACAATAATGTCCTGTAATTTAAGTTTGTGTATGGTTTGTAAATTGTATTTGAAACTATTTTGGAATAATTAATACATGGTGACGTCTCTTCTTGAGATTGAGATAGTGATGTTAAGAATGTTGATTTAGAGAGATCAGATGGATTATGAAGTTAGGTTTTGATTAAGAAAAATATATAAAAGTTTTTTTTATTATTATAGGTTAATAGGAAAAAATTTGTGATAATGCCTAGTATAGCTATTGTGGTACAAAAATTTTGGCACAAGGATTCCCAAATTGGCTATGTTATTTGGTTTTTGGAAAAGTTTTTTGAAAATTCACATTTTTACCATTTAAATAGATAGAAGTTAGTAAATAAGATATATGTTATGAGTTCGGATAGCATGTTATTGTTACACACCATAGTCGTGTTAGGCGACTGGACTACGTAAGAGGTGTCATAACCAAAATTCACCTATAAAGAAATTAATGGAATTTAAATTATAAAAAATGGAAAAATGTGTATGTTTAGGCTAATTAAATTAGTATAACATAATTTGAATTTTTGTATGGAAATATATGGGCATTACATGGAATATGCTAAGTTAGCCAAATGGGTCATGGTAGAGTAATGAAGACCTAACATGACTATATAAGATATATATAAATAATAATATTACCTAAAGAAAATAAATTTGTGTAAGTAACATAATTCGAGACATAATCTTTAACTTGGTGGATTAGAAGAATTTTGGTCACTAAAAATGGGATAAATTAGACTTCAAATAAATGTAAAATAAGGGATGAAGATAAGTCAATATGAGAAGGCAAAAAGGGAGAGAGTTGGAGTAAATGTGTTAGGCATGAGACTTGAAATTAAGTAAATAGAGAGGAAAGAAATTAATAATATGATATTTAAATTTTAAGTAGATAGGGAATTGACATATCAAATAAAATAGTGAAGACTCAATGAACATGAACTGAGGCCCATATTAGTTAGATGCCTATTGCATAGGTTGACCAGTAAACTAGGGAGTAGTAGTTGCTAGGACACTTCAGTGACATGAGAGGTTTATCCACAAGGACGACCATGAGATAATGTTGATTTATTAATGATATTATATGGGTGGAGCTGCCTTATGGTCTATGAAAGGCCACTACACATCTTATGAGATCTAATGGTAGGTGCAGCTACCTTAAGGTCCATAATGGGTTGGTATATGCTTGGAGATTTTATATGATAGAGTGCAACTGTCAAGTCTAAAATGTGGGCTCCTGGACAACATATAATATGGAGCGGTCATCCAAGTTTGGGATGTGAACCCCTACACAATCTTGATGATTACGGTGAGATATGATATAATAAAGTGCAGCCATCGAGTTCTAAAATGTGAGCCTCCAAACACACTGAGATCCCATTAACTATTGTTAAAAGGTTAATCTTTTAGATATCGACCATTAACTGAATAATAAATATAACAAAGTAAATGAGATAAAGATAACTAGATAAGTCAAATAAAAAGAAAAATGTAAAATAACTGAATCCTATACCTTTATACTACATATTAATGAATCACTATGATGCTTGTTAATAACTAGTTATAGTGAATGTGAGTGTGACTATGATGGCATGTTACAATGTGCTTGTCATATACACTACTATGATACATGACACATTGAATGGCATGATGTATGACATAATCAATGGCATGATGCATGCTTTTTGTGATTAAATGTATAAATCAATAATTTCACTTACCAAGTATAAGCTTAGCATGCCGAGTGTTTTGATTAATAAGTAGTAGATAGCTTGAGCAGTCCAGCCTCACCAAAGCAAAAGTATAATAGACAATATAGCTTTGTTATACTTTTTGTCTCTAAACTTTATATATTATGATAACTATATGTACTCAAGTGTTGGAGGGGAACTATTTTGTAGTGAGAACAATGGGATGTAATATGTTAAACTTATATTACGCGATGCATGCTTGTTGAGTATATATGTTTGTGTGTTACTACTGATATTGATGAATTTCTAGTGGATCAAAAGGATCTTAGGACTAGAATTATGGATGTGTTTGATATAAGAGTGTTCATTTAATAGGTTGAAATTTTTGGATTCTTCCTCGAACAGCTGTTATGCTGCCTGATTTTCGATAAAATCTTTTTAAGGTGTTTTGAGAGTTCTGGTAGTTGTAATGGATCTAACCCACCTAAGAGTTAGCATGGCATCTAAATTGAATGTAATAGTATCACATTAGGCTGAATTAAAGCTAAGAAACCTTTATTAATTAAGGTTACACATAAAGTTAAACGAGTACAAGGAGAGGGAAATATCAGGATGGGTGACCTACTAGGATGTGACATCACTTATCAGGTTCAAAAGTGGATTGAGTAAAAGGTGTTACACCAGTATAACTCTAAGGTATCATATCATGCCTTGATATAATTACATATGTCACTTCTTAATATTATGTTCTTAGAAAAAAATTAATTACCTTACATTTATGCTACCTTTCACATATATACTAATAATTTATATTATACACACACACATTATACATTATCACATAACCCTTATATACATTTCCATATCCATATATATATATATATATATAAACTAATTTCTTAACTTATTTTAATATAGTACCATTTATTATTTGTACATGTCAAAAATATCATTTACTAACTTATGAACCATTTGACTAATAACAATATACATCATATACTCATATCCCATTTTGACCTACTATTATCACATAACATTTTATAAGTCATGCACCCTTTTTAAACTTATCCTAGGCCATGTTTATGAAGCATATTCTTATGTTTCTTGCAACTTACAAGTTGGCTACATATTTCATCATTTAACTTACTTTAGTTTTTTTATATCTAATTCTCACATAAATACTAAATTCATATTCAACTCACATCATTATTACTCTTATTACCACTATTCATAACCTAATGACATACATTATGATTTAAGCCCTTTGAGTTAACTCTTGGCAATAATATAACACTTCTTCAATCTAACAATTATTTATTTCCTATCTCAATCATTATGCATCATCTTAAACTTATTACAATAACTATTGCATTATAGCATCAAAACACAATCATACATGGTATGACCAACATTTACATATCAAGGCACACACATTGAGTCATTAGGCCATTTTAAGATATACACACTATATCACAAGTCATTCATCATAAACACATAATTACATTTCCATCAACCTATTAGCATAATTACAAAGCATCAAACATTATTTACACTCATAATTCATAAGTTGCATACACATATAACACTTTTTCTTAAAGCACATACACACACTATATATATTAAATAGATTTCACATACATTTAGTGCTCAATTACACCATCTTAGCCACTTTAAGCTTCTTATTTGCAATTCTCCAATTATAGTACAAACATAACATAGGCTCACATTAAAAAAATCCATATAAATTCATAAAAAACTTAGAAACTTAAAATAAAATTTATAATTGTGTACTTAGGAAACTAAGGAACCTTAGAAAATTATAAAATTCTATAAAAACTTACCCTATCTCAAAATGTTCACTATTTATATCCATCTTTATAAGCCAAATTCTCTCTATTTAACCTTGTTTTTTTTTTATGAAATTAAGGGTGTAATCAAGGTGTAGAGGTGTTGATTTATTTGTTAGAAGTGAGATTTGAGAATTGGATTGAGTGGAGAAAGAAAAGAAATGGCGAAGAGGAAGGGAAGAGTGTTTTAGTTCATTATGAATAAAAATATGGGTAGATTTTTACTACCTCAAGCCCCATCATAACCCTTTTATATCCTTTAGATCAAGGGCTATGATTAACTCACTTAAATTCTAAGAGTCCATATTTATTTAGCCCAAAAATTCCCCTTTTAATATAATAAAAATGATTTCTCTTTAATTCATCCCCTAATTATCATATTTTCATGGTCTAATAAATGACTTGTAACAATGCCAAAGGGCCTTGAAAAATTCGTGCTCAAAAACTGAGAAAGTCTTATTAAAATCGTTACTTTCATCTTTACTAGATTTTTATCAAAGTACTTTTTGATGTTCAAAAATTCTAATGCCCATACCATTATATTCAGTAGAATATTTAAGCCTTAAAGTGTGGCATTTTTGGGTCCATTAAAGAATATTGAAAAATATTTTATGCCTTAGCATTAACTATATCACTATTCATAGTATAATATTATGAAAACTTAACTTCTGTTTTTAATCTCCTTAATAACCTTATTCCACCTCCAAACCTTACCCTAAAATGTCTTGTAATTAATGATACCATTCTATAACATTAATACAATTTGCGTTCTGGGAAGTACTATTCACTCTCAAGAGGTAATATACACATACATACTCGTTATCATTCGATTTCCATTTGAATCTTCTTATTTCTTCACCAAATTATAAACATAAATTATTTAACATATAAACTCATGATTAGTAGGGTTAGAAACCTAATTCCCATACCATAAAGCACTATTCAAGACTTTGAGATTCTCTATTCATAATCTTGTTCATTATTATTCATTAGCCTTCCAAACGTCCTCATTTTCATACCAGATTTTACCTATAAACTAATTATAAATAAATCTTTTGACTAGTAAGAATTTCATGAGCATCTCCTAAAAGTCACTATTCATAACCCCTAGGTGTAACTATTTATAATTCCATGATTTTTAAGCATTACAAATTATGGTGTATATTTCATTGCCTTTCATGTGTATGAGATGCAGTAACTTCTGTAAGTGCTCTCTGTCAAAATTTGTTGGAGTGATATGTGTAATAATTCTAGAAGAGTGATTGATGATAAAGTGAAGATTAGAGCTCAAGTAAGCCAAGATGACTCAAAGGGACCTATAGCCTCTAATCTTGTGTCAAAGGCACCACAAAGGTAGAATCAACAAGCCATGCTCCCTATATTAATTAAGCAAAAAAGCTAAGACACTAGGGATGTACTTCAACCACTACCTCTACTACTTTAGCTATAACTAGCCCCTCGCAAGAGATCAACTATAAAGTTACTTAAAAAGTTCAATGTAGAAGAGTTTTATAGGCTCAAGGTTGAAGATCTAGTTGTAATAGAGTATTGATAGGATCATACTGTAAGTGTTCTAGAGCAAATGTAGTGTAATGAGGATGAGATTCTAACATGTACAAAGTTTTTTCTTTAAAAAGAAGCCTACAATTGATAGGTCACGCTAACTAGAGGTAAACAAGTAGAGATTATTACATGAAAGTTCTTTAAATTGAAGTCTAAGAAAATATATATTATTGATGCCTATAGAAAGGCCATATGTAGGGAGTTTATTCAACTGAGATAAAGACATATGTTAATATTCATGTTTGAGAAAGAGTTTTGGAGACTCTTAAAGGATGCTGATGGTATGTATTAAAAAAAGGCTACTAAATTTAAGATGTTCTAGGCTAGGCTCAATTATGATATCTGAGTATATGTGGCAACCATATGGATCAGAGATTTTTTAGAGTTGATTTCTATAGCCTTTAAGACTAAGACGATCAATGAGATGAGCTCGAAGCAAAAGCATTGGAATCAAAAAAAGAGTTAACAAGATTAAAATAATGCCCACTTTGTTAGCAATAAGAACTAAAAGGGATTTGATGTGCAAGGATAGTGACAGGGGCAAGGTCAAAAAGCTAGTCAAGGGCTTAGAATTAGGAAAAAGTCAGCTACCGAAGTAAATTTTATGGTGGCATATATAGCTAGCATCCTTAATTCAACTACTAAAGGTGTGCTTGCACAGCTCTATAAGCATTGTGTTAAGTGCCATAGAGGAATTTATTCCCACAAGTTTTAATTATGGGGCTACTGCCTATAGACTTAGGGATTGCGCTAAGGGGATTAAAGCGGATGAATAATGGACATAGGGTACCAGGGCCACTACACCTATAAGTAGGAGGCCTAGTAGATAGGAGAACACTAAAGCTCCTTAGAGAGTTGCTTCTAAGACTATGTTTGAGGCTAGAGGCATGAGATCTAATTGATACATATGCCATTCAAGCTTATAAGGATGAGGATCCCCTTAGTGTGATCATTAGTATAATTTATGCCTTTAATAACTTTTTTCAAGCATTAGTTGATCTTAGCTCAATTTATTCATACATTTGGATTAATTAGACATATAAGTGGAATTTGGAACCTAAACACCATGAGCAAGACATACAAGTAAACAACCTTTTGCGGCCTAGTGTGATTATGAATAAGGTATTTAAGTGTTATCCTCTAAAACATAAAAAATATGAGTTTGTGGCTAATTTGATTGAGCTCCCATTCTCAAAGAGCTAGTGTCTAGGAAAGATTATGTGACATAAAGTGATGTATCTTACAATGGTAATAAGTGTGTATTGATGTAAGAGGGTAAAGAAGTAGCTTACGCTTAAACTATATGTGAAAAACTATCCTACCCATTTTTTAGAGCTTATAGCAATTATGTTTTCATCAAAGATCTAGAGGTACTACCTTTATTGTGAGAGGTGTTTAATTTATAATGTTCATAAGAGCCTTAAGTATTTGCCAACTTAGAAAGAAATCAACTTAAGGAAGAGGTAGTGGATAAAGTTGCTTAAAGAGTACGATTGTGTAATATATTACCATTTTGGCAAAGCAAACATTGTAGCTGATGCCTTGCGAAGAAATCTCTAGTTGGTACAACTTTTGCTAGAAATTTTATTTTATTTAATTTGTGTTTTTGCTTGAGTCCCATTTAAGTGTGTGCAATTATGTTACATTCATGCGTAGCTTTAAAAGTGATGAATATCTGACTAAGATTTACATGTGATAGAGCAACTATAGCTGAGGTATGAGTGAAACCTGATTTGATTCAATAAGTGAAAAAACTCAAATGAAGGATGAGAAGCTACAAAGTGTAGTGAAACAAATCCAAAAGAGGAAGTTGACTGAGCATGAGTTGAAGGAAGGCCAACTATATTATAAGAGAAGATTATGTGTGCCAAATGATGTTGTAATGCCTAAAAAGTCTCGGTGTTATGAATAGTACTTCCCGAGATATGAATATTATTTCTTGATGTTGGGTTACACTAATCTTACTGAATGGAAGTATTAATCATAAATAATTTTTGGTGAAATTTGAAGTCAAAATGAAGTCATTTAGAAGATTAAAATTAGCAATTAAGTTTTACAGCAATGTCACATTAATAGTGATCTAGTTTTAGCTGAATCATAAAATATTCAAAAGTTGCTCAAAAAATTTTGAGATTAATGCAACCTTAGACTCAAATATTCCAAATATTTTGTTGGCCCTAGAAATGGAATTTTTGTAAATCGGGAAGTATTTTTATGAAAATCGAGTAATATAAAAAATTACATTTTTAATTAATTTTTTTGTGATTTTTGAGTATGGATTTTTAAAGCCTTTTTATATTTGAATTATTGGATTTCAAAGGCTCTTTAGATGTAAAAAATTTGACAACAAAAGGGTATAAAAGGGTCAAAGTTGGGTCAAATGAGGAATAGTTTTTTTCCTCCTTGACACCTAACTAATTGATGCTTAAGGGAGAGGAAGAAACCATTTTTTTTCTTCATGTCTCCTCTATTTTTGCCCTAGTTCTTCCATCCAAGACCTGAAACCAAATCTCCATGGCCTCTATATTCTAATTCTAGTATGAATTATGTTAAAAAAAATTAGGAGATTAACTCATTTTCATACCTCAGTGAATAGTAACTAGACATTTCTTTGTATTATCAATTTTTTTTTGTTTTAGTGTTAATTTGATTTTATATGGATTTTTACATATTGAGTCTATTATGGAAAATTAAGCAAATTAACAAATCGAGGAGCAAAGACAAGGAGAAGGTTTAGACCAGCTTTGATAGTGCGTTGCAATATTAAAAGTAAGTGTAATTGAAATAATTGTGAAAATTCAATTATGCCCTAATATGTCCTTAATATGTAATTATGCATGTTTATGTGTAAAATGCATAATTTTGTTTATTATTGACTTTTAATCATGTTATATGGCATTATGAGTGTACATTGATGTAATTAATATGGTTAAAATGCATGTGGATGGCATATGGAGTAAAATATCAACAATACATGTATGTGTATATATGTCATAATTACGCATGCCATGCATGTTGTATGCTAATGACATAATATGCATGAGTTGTTGTGTAACATGATCGAATGATGATGATTAGTTTATAGAGGCTTGATGGCCGATTGACAATATCGATGCTTGAGTATGTGTATTGCTAGATAAAAGACATGTTATTGGTAATAGATAAAAACATGAATGTTAGTTTATATAAGAAATTATGATGCTATGTATAATGAGAAGAATTGTAAAACTGATGTATGGATGATAGTATGGTAGAATGGCCTATGTGTACATTTGTGAGTGTGTGTATCTTATAAATTAATGAAATGGTGTATATGACCATGCACATATGAATTCAAAGTGTAATAATATAAAATGCACAATTATGTGTCGAGATGGTTTTATAGCCGAATGGTCAAGCATGATTGCCTTCATATCTGTGAGGCATGCTATAAGCTAAATGTGACATAATGAGATGTTATATGATGATAAAGTATTATGCTAATAGATGATGCATTATGAGAACATAAAGGATACATAATGAATTATTATGGGTTTATGCTATGATATGGTTTTTAATGCAGCAATTTTAATGACATAAATATGTCACTATGCTTGATGAGATATAATAATTTTGAATAATCAAAAGGTAACACGATTAACATGGTTTGGTCATTATTTAGCCAAACCATTTTAATTAAAAGCTATATTAATATATGTTAATAAGGGGAAACTAAAAATAAAATGGTTAGTAGCCCATACAAGTAAATAGCCTAGTCAGATAGGTTAACTACTTACCTAGGAGTGATAGTAGCTGCTATGGTACTTCATATAACACCTTTCCTTTTACTCGATAGCCAGATTCAAAGGACAGATGCTACATTATGACACCTCCTACCCTAACTATTACCAATCTAGATAGGAGATGACACGAAGACCAGCTAATCCTACTTTTCCCATTATTTTCTTAAAATCCTTTCACATGTTATTGTCATATATTGTCCTAATTGTCTTATTTTAATAAAATTTTGATAGCATAATGGTTGTAAAAATGTATATCCCAAAATGATCATACGAAGAAAACAACACTTCTATATCATCACAATCATTTCCCAACATCTTGGACCTTTCTAGTCCTCAATCCTTTTTGACATCTCAAGCAGTCATATTACACGTGCAATTCATGAAATATAACCGATATAATACATGTGTATATCCCAACATACCATATCATACAACTCTAGTTTTAACACGCTTACATATGAGTGCCGTCTACTATTAACACTATATCACACTATATAAACCAAAAATATACCAAACACTAGTAAATACTCATTTCACCATACTACTACTATTAAGGTTGGTTGGTGTGGCCTATCTACTACTTACACATTGAAAACCACAATGCGCTAAGCATATGGCTTAGTGGTGTATTCAATAAAATATGTTTATATATATATGCTTGCCAATGCACATCATTCATGTGATGCTACATAGTCTAAATATAACAATTCCACACATGTGAATATGTACATTGCTTACCTATATACTTTTGTCATATTGCCAATTTCAATAATAACATATTTATGCACATTTTAAGTGTATTAAGTCCTTTATTCATTTTATAGTGCACATAATTTCATTTTCTTAATTGACTAATTAATTAGCCCATATTTGATAGACACAAATCCCAAACTGGATATCGAGATCATAAAGTGCAATAGCCCACATTTTGGACCTAATGACTATTGCACTAGTATGGTAAGGTATCATAATCAATATCATAATTATGTACTGATCCTATTGAACTTGATAGTGGCTGCACCTATATAAGATTATGTGCAATGGTTATGTCAGACCTTCTAGCATCTACACCCACATATATCATAACAATATATGAATAATGCAATTGCATAAGCCAGGATATCACATGTGCATGTGTGGTGGCCTAAATGGACCTGACTATGGCTGCACCTGTATAACATAATATCATTTATCTATTAGTTGCTAATTCCTTAGATGGCCAATCAACTTATCCAATAGGTTGTCTAACACATATAGGCTTCGACATTTTATGTTTTATGATTGTACATCACATGTTCTTATTACTTATCACATAACAATAATTATAACTTTATTTACCTTATTTTCACCATTATAATCCATATGAAATTCTCATTTGAGAGTTTACATACCACAATCATAAATGACTTGTCAATTATACAAACATTATAACATATATCACATTATGTCACATATGTACTACACACATACACAACATGCATAACACACATACATACTCATAATGTACCACATTTCCATCATAATATATTCCAAATCATCAAAAATTATTCTAACATAATTAATTATTCAAATGAATCACATTTATACACAAATTACATATAATTTCCAAAATTACCACTTTACCCTTTTATTACATAACATTTGGTCAAGTTCACATTTCATCCATACATCGAGTTTCTATTCATTTAACCATTATTTTCAATTAATTAGCCAATGCTAAACCTTATTATACCTTTATAACTATTTTTGGACCACTCATCCTATTAAACTAATAACTTCCATACAAGGTACATAAACCAAAAGTGCACTACAATGTAAAGTGTGAACAAATTTTACTGAATACACTTATAGAGCAATTTTTAGGCATCCTAAATACCACCTCATAGCTTCTACTTACCTTTGGCTTGCCTCCCTTCCTCTTTATCTAAGTTCCATAATAGGTAATGGGTTCAGAAAATTCATAGAAAAATTTACATAATTTAAAACTCAAAAATAACACCTATACCATAATTCTGAGCACCAATAACCATGTGTATTGATTTAGAGTAGAAAGAGAACTGATTAGGCATGAATTAAACAAAATTTGTTGAAGTTTTGCTACTAAAAATTGCTTAAGTTCACATTGAAATTCTATAAAAATCAAGCCTCATGCACATAAGCTTTTAAGCATGTGACTACTCGAGCAAAAACACTACTTTTAGACAAATTAAGGGGTTATAGCCGTGAAATACAAAGGGATCATGCCCATGACCCACATCAGACCTACAATAAAACTTTGTTTTCTTTTTAGAACTTAAATATTTGCAAAACTAATTTTCAATTGAATTAATACTTTAGACATAATGATTTGAGATGCTTCCTGGCTTAAAGGGTTTCCAATGACAAAACACTAAAATGCTGGATGTCTCTAAAGAGATGTAAGAGAAGGCGCACAAACAAAGCAAAACATCCCAAAAATATTGAAAATAAAAACTAAAAATACCTTTAAAAAGGGTATAAGGAAGATGCCTAGTGAACATCACATGAAATTCATGTGAACCTCCTTTCATAATATTTAAGGTCCATATAGACCCCCTCTAATGAGGTTAT
>CANXYI012265652.1:0-11797 GCA_948208565.1 Hura crepitans | reverse complement strand
GGTCCATGCAGACCTGTACGACTTAGTCCGTGGGGACTTAGGCATGGTTGGGTTAGTCTGTGTAGACATAGGCATTCATTTATCTATGCGGACCTTATAGCATTAAGTTTGTGCGGACTTGTATCATGTTAGTCTGTGGGTGTTAGGTAAGGTTGGGTTAGTCCGTGCGGACCTCATAGCAGTAAGTCCGTATAGACTTGTGCCATGTTAGTTACTGCAGACTTAGTTTTTAGGGTACTTGCCTTGTTGCTTGAGCCTATCTCTGATTATCATCATAGGCCTAAAAAGGTGAATAGGTCCATACCGCAAGGGCTTCGCCCTTGCACCCCCATTAGAATCAGTGTCCAGCTTCAAGCTTAGGCCTATCAGCCTAAGCCCTCCACTTTTGCCATAGATTCCCACTTTTACACAATTTAGGTCACACCTCGAGCTTTTCGGGTCGGGTCAAAGTCCAAATACTTAAGAAAAGTCCTAGACCTAGAATCAAGGTGTTTATAATAGGTCATTTCGACCACTTTTCAATATTCATTTTCGGGACCATCTGAGGTCCAATTTTAGTGTAGTTTTCAATAACAAAATTCATACATTCCATAAGTCCAAAGCTAACATATACTAGGCCATTTACAAGGCAAAAATATAGGCTCAAAAGCCATTACATTCAACTATAAGACATAGCCCTTTAAGGCATACAATATGAAAATATTTTTCCTTTACAAGCCATTACCCTTATAGGTAATTATAAGTCACTTATCATGCCTCATTTCTAGCCAAGTTTTAAGTAATTTTCAAGTCATTCTTTATGCCATTTTAAGGTACACATTAACTAAGTTCATGCCAAAATAATTTAGGCTAACATAGCTCACATAAGTATATCATTTTAAGCATACTCATTACATGCATGTTCCGTCACTTTTATGCCTATTTACACTAGCTTAGCTCTCAAGTTTAACCACTCTCTAGCCTTATTCATACATTTCCATGATTTTTATCACACATTCCACATTGCATCTATAGCTTAAACATAAACATGCACACTACCATGCCAATTTGAGTGACTTACCCATGGCACATGCCTCAACCACCCTTAGGCTTCCATTCTTCCATTCATTAACCAAACTCATTACATGCCATATTAGCAATTCATACATTCAATGCCTAGTGTACATGCATGGTTAACCCCCAAACACTAATTAGGACTACCATAATAAGCCATACACATTCACAAGCATGAGACGAGCTCTTAGCTACTCACTCACCTCATGCCTAACATGTATTTTCCAATCAATTTACAAGTAATTTCCATTTCATACCAATCACCAAAACCATCATAAACAAATATTAAGCATTATAATACATATCAAGCATCATGAACACCTCTTGACCAACTAGAAGTTTGCCACTAATTTCACTTATTTTCATCAAATGCCATTCAATTATCATTCCCGTAAACCATATACTATAATCCTTTAATGAAACTACCTATCCAAGCTAATTCATGTGCTTAATTCCAACCCTACACCAAAAGATAAGCCACTTGAAATTGAAGGACATAAAGGAAATACTTGAATTAACATACTTGTTGAGAGGAAACACTTAAAGCCCCTAATTACACAAGTTGTCCAGCCCTTCCATAGTGACTTCTCTCTCTTTGTGGATTTCAATTTGCCCTCCAATTGCCATAAACACCTCACACACACAATCACACAAGTGTTAGGCATGATTAGGCATCAAATGGTAGCTAAAAATCTTAAGAAATAGAGGAGAAATAACCATGAACTCATCTAAGGGTCTCAATTTTGGATAGTCTGACCTAGTGACCTTTGAGGAATTTTAACTCCAAATTAAGAGGTCCTTTTTGCCTAATTCTTCTCCCCCATGGTGCCTAACAGACAAACCTGAATTTAGCATCTAGAATCACCATTTTGGTGAATAAATGAGAATGTTATGCCTAGTTTTCCTCCTCCCTAACATCAGCAATAGTAAGAAAGGGAGGAAGAAATTTTTTTTATCTCACTCGATGGAATTCCATAGGTCACATGGGTTTTGCAACTTGGCAAGCTTCCTTGGCCACTTGGCATGGTGTGGGCCCCCTTTTTGCATGACGAGGCTATCCTAAAACCTACCGAATCATCTTGATTTTTTTACAAACTTTAAAAGTTCATAGTAATTCACTTAAGCCTTAGAAAATTATACTATTCATTTTAAAATTCATATTTTAATCCCCTCTACTTGCTCATAAATTTTTGTGGCCAAATTGCATCGATAGGGTAGTTTTTAAACTACCTCGATTTGCATGCCAACCTTAAAAATTACGAGAATTTGCAAATGATCTCCGATTCCAAAAATTCTTTCACTAATGGACTCTATGTAATTTTTAAGCTTTAGGGTCCACTATTTTCAAGTCTATTTGGGCATATCGTAGGTCAATCTCGACCCAAAAAAATTTTATTATACTAAGAGGTAGCTTATAGTCCAAAATGAATTATTGGTTCTGCTAAATTTTTAAATTTTGTTCTTTTCATTAGATTAAAGCCTCTCAAAGTTTCCTAATTAGTGTCACTACCTCGATTTATGTGCAAGTGACTCGGCACCCCAGGCTCACTTCACAGACCTAGTGGTCGAGCCTCGGAGCATGGGCATCATATGCAGTTTATCTTAACCCTTCCATATACAGTTGCCATGCAATTTGTCATTTCACTAAACTTTATCTCATTCAGTATTTAGTATAGACATGTATCAACTCAATGCTTAATTAGGTATGTTAAATCACATCCTAAATATATTAGTCCTAATATTTGTTCCTTTATTTCAAAAATGTCCTTGTGAATCCCATTCACGCTTGTATTTTACAATAGCTAAAGATTCTTGGAATAAAGGCATATTAAAACAATAAGATAAACACCAGAATATAATCTGAGGTGGTGAATCCTTTATTTATTCCTCAACTATCTTTAAGTATTTCAAATTATACCTAATCACCTAGCTACTTATACATCATGCTGATGTAAGAGAACTAGAATCAAAGCATAATTTTCCATACTTATAGATAACATTTGTGATCTCAAGTTAGAAGATACTTGTACAAATGATATAATGAGATTATTTCACTGATATAGATTATTTGTTACATGTGAACATTATATTTTTAGGTCTCTAATGAACTTGTTTCTCAAACAAGTATTCACATGTTATCTCCAAGCATAACCATGCTTACAGCTTATAAGTTCTACTATTTGACTAAGTCAAAGAGAATAACATATGCTAGTTTATCAGCATTAAATATGTCCTGTCTTATTAATACTATGACAAGGGATAATTTTGGTATATCACATTTGCATTAAAAAATAATCTCACATTATGAACACTTCCTAATTTCCTTTTACAATGTGAATATATCAAGCATTTTATTACATAGTTTAAGATCATATCAAGCAAATGAATTAACATAAGCTCTAAAGTGCTAAAGTATGCATTTTTATTATAGATCAAAGTTTATTATGTAAACAAAATATCTCTATTACATGCAAGCTCTAGTGTGTACTACTAACAATCTCCCACTTACACAATAGACAATCTCCCATGTATTTTATGATGACTCAAGGACATAACTAAATCCCTTTTAGGAAAGAGGAATTATTTAAGACTCCTTTTATTGTTACTAGGTATCACATAGCCTGAAAAGCATGTAGGTAACTTGACCCTAGTCACCTAGACTTATCTAACATATATATAAGGATTTCCTCAACACTAAACATTAAGAATGTATACATACGCATACATCGTCATATCTTAACCACATACTTAGCACCAACTATTCACCAATCATTACATTGTCCATGTATTATCAAGAATTATATAAAAAATCTCCTATACCATAGTTACATATGCATGTAATGTAATTATACACTTCTACTAGCATGAAATAATAGTAATCGTAACATGACATATCAAGATTCTAGCAAGGTAGCTCTATCAAGATTGTTTGCTTCAGCATTTTCCCATAACTTACAATTAACATTATAGGCTCATCAATATTCTAGTAACAAAGACTAATGAATTGGGCATTTTAGTCTTCATGTTTTTATATCCAGATGTGTTTATATACATTTAAGTGAAGTAAATGTTCAAAGTGCATTCTACTATAAAACTATGAGTGCCTCGTGATAAGAATCTGGAGTGAGCGTTGTGTTTCAATATTTTCTTTTTTAACTTTATATACATTATCTGTAACATAGTACCAATAATCTAAATTAGGCATGCATTGTTCATGTCTTATTATATGCACTTAAACATTTAAATGGAAAAAACTTGGCTAATGTTTATATCAATAACTTTAATTGTGTAACGTATTCCAATTTTCCTAATATAGCTAAAGCATTTATCTTTCTTCCAGTGTCAAGCATTTTCATGTTATATAAACATTGGCTATATGTAAACTATTTCCCAAACATACTCTTTATCATGTATTACTTGCCTAATTCATATATACTCTATCTGTTGAAACATATATGCATATTTCATGTACTAATGACATGCATTCATTTAATTATTATTACTAGTCAATAATCACTTTTTGTAGAAAGAGCCTCATATTAATAATTATGCTGTAATGCTATATATATATATATATATATATATATATATATACCATACTATGATTAGCGAATCAAGCAACTCTAATTCTAATAATTTATTCATGTCTCATTCTATAACATGTCTCCTTAATCATTACCTTTGTAGCTCATATTTTTTGTATCTATAATTTTAAGGATTTATGAGAACATTATAATATAATATGTCTTTGGTTTCTTATTTAAATTTATTTCCATATGATATTAATTTTTTAAAAATTTAGTATAATGTCATACATATAGCCTTTGGTAGCTCACTCTCAGAATGCACTCGATGAAGGGTAAATAGGCTGATAAACTGATAATAGTAAATTGATTAAGCTAATAAATAGTTGTAAGCTGATAAATATCTATGGCCTTAGCCACTATCACTGTAAATAGCTTATATGGCAGTTGTGCCAAGCTATAACTATCACAAATCTGCATAGGATCCCTCTTTAGCATGCCAATGCTACCCTAACCTAGGTTTTATAATGTTTACCTCAGGCTTTAGGCCTTAACTTTAAACTCTTAAGTTTTGGCTATATTATAAATTATGTGTAGTGCTCTCATTTTTTTGCTATTATTTACTAATGTGTACATAACTTATTATATTTCATTCACTATTACTGCTATGACTGATAGTATTAGTTTCGCTCTGAACTTGAAATCCTGTATGAGATATTCTCTCACTTTAAGAAACTAACATTTTTAATCCTTATCAAGTAGTTTTTGAAACAATTTCTGTGCTTTACTACATTACCTTATTGGTATCATTTTTGTGTTTTCCCTAATAACTAGTAATAAGATTTATGAGTGTGCTATTTATAATCATGTGAATGTTTTAATCATTAATGCAATTGATAAGACGTTCATCTTGTGTTATAATCACCACATACTACTTATGCATAGGTACATGTACGTAAGGATTTAATCACCATTATGTCTAAAGCATGCACTATGAGATGATCAATGACATGCTATTTATCTATAAGTATCTAAGAACATAAACATACTCAATACAATGTTATACGTAGATAAAATCTAGAGTTATTAAAGTGTATTCACTAGCTGTAAAATAATTTATGAAATTTAACTGTACTTAAATGGCTCTAAGAAATTAATTTCATTAGTGAGACTAAGGGGTAAGGATACACATACCTTTCTAGTGGGATAAGACAATTATGTGATGATAGAGGACTAACAATGTAGGCATATTAATCCATTTCATGTAGAATAGTAGATGTTTAACTTTCTTTAATTCCTATCGAATATGCTATGTAATAAAACTAAAACTCCACTTCATACCTTAGATAAATTCTCACAGTCCCATTACGGGCTCACTAAAATAACTCATGATTTACCATTACATAACTAGAGCATTATTTGTAATAACATGCATTTTTTATATTTGTAATGTATATATTATATTAAAGTTATAGTTTAACCATTATAAGTATATATATATATATATCTAAACTTAATACCTAATACCCCATCATAGAATACTAATGTGATCCACTTTATTTACATACTACTAACATTTGTTGCCTTATTCACTAAATCCTACCCTATATCTTATATACTTATAGTGCAGTTTCTATTTATGATGGGTGAGGTGTCATAACCCTTTTCTAACTTGTGTTTAAGTATATACCATGCATGCCAAAAGCATTATAATATTTCTCCTCCTAGCCAAAACTCATTGCTTTGATCTTAGCCTTTTTATACCCACTCCTATGTCTCCTATCTATATTGTCATTGTAACGCCCATAAGTCAAGGCTCCATGACCAGTACTACTAAGGCAAGAAAGTGCTCCTGAAGTGCTGAGTCACCTTCATGAGGCTCAAGGTAGGGGTACTGGTCATGAAACTTTGAGGGGCTATAAAATGATGAAATTGACTTCATTTAAAGATTTAGTAGAACTAATAAATTATTTTAGGCTATAATCTAGTAGGCCATAAGATTAGATGGAATTGGGGTAGGAATGACCCGGGATATGCCTAGATAGACCTAAAAATGACGTATCTTAAAGGTTAAAAATTCCCTTAAGTCTGTTGGGGAAAGAATTTTTAAATTCTAAGGTCATTTGTGAATTTTTTTAATTTTAGGGTTTTGCACATAAATAGCAATAGGTGGTTAACTGTAGTGATGGTAGAATTTAGCCATGCAATTTTATGAGCCTCTAAATGGGACTAATCAAAGATTTTTAAAACAAACACAAAAATTTTGGAGGTATGTGCTTTTTTAAAATTCCCTAAAGTTTCTACCAAAACTAAGCTTTTTTAAGTTATTTGGGTGGCATGTGGGCCCTACCCTTGCCACCTCAGCCACTATATAAGGCCTAAGGTGGCACCTAGGTGGCCACTTGGCCACATCCCCTCATCTCTTCCTTCTTTCTCCTTTTGCCATCTTGATGCCATTTCCAGATTCTAACCTCCATTTTCATTCCTTTTTGCAAGCTTTTCCTTTGCTTATTAATACCAAAAGTCCCCTAATTGTGTTAAGAATTGATTTGTGAAGGTGTTGGAAACCATATAAGTCCCTATATTGCAAGGAAATTGAAGAAAGCTAAGGTTTACATTCAAAGAGGACTAAAAGGGCAACTTTTAAAGTGTAAGCATTTTACTTTTTAATTTATTTCCTAGGGGATTTGATTATTCTAGGAACCCCTATATGCTAGGAATTTAATTTGGAGGTACGTGAAACTTTTGGTGGATTTTTAAAGATGACGTTGGTGTGAATGGAGGAAAAAATAAGTGAGGTGCTTTATGGTTTCTTTTAAGCTTGAAGTGAAGTATTCAACATCTTTGATAGTGAGGTAAGTGAATTTAAGGCATTCAAAGCATGTGTGATGAAATTGCTAAGAAATAAGCTTAGAATCCTTGTATGGAAGTAGTAGAAAATGTGGCTAATGTGTGTGAGTTAATGGTCTAGGCATGTAATTAGACTAATTATATGTAGAATAAGTTCTTGAGATGGTAATTAGGTGGAAAGAATGTATGGAAGAATGAATTTCCTATTTGGTCAATAGGTGTATGTGTGGTGTGTGAGGTGTTTGTGGCATGTTAGGGTAGTTTTGGCATGACATCTATGATATTTGACATGAATAATGCTTGAACTATAGGTGTAGGTGGTGAAAATTAAGAGTTTTGGTGTGTGTTTTCTTTTGCCCAAGAGGTTCCTTAATGGTTATGCTAAGTGTATGGCATGTTTAATTGGCATATGGTATGCTATATGGCTTGCCATTATGGCATATAAAGTGTAAGGAAAGAGCTTGGTGAATATAGCTTGTGTGTGTAATGTGGCCGAGGCATGATCATAGTGTGTGTTGGCTTAGTTTACATGGCAAAGGCATAATATGTCTATCGGCATGCTTGTTTGATGTTTAAATGTGTATATGTGTGCTTAAATGTTATGGAAAGCATGTGTAAGGAAAATTGAGGCTATTAGCTAAGAGCTTTACAAGGTTAAATGGCATGAAAATAAGGTATGGCCTAACTAGCTTATAGGTGTATAATTGCATGACATGGCATGAATGTGGCATGATTTATATGGTATGATCTAGGTGAATGTGCATGCTTAGTATGGCATGTAATGGATATCGTATGGGGCATTTCTAAGGGATGGAAAAAGATTGAAAAATGAACTTGAAACTAGGTTCAAATGGGATGAAAAATGGACTTGTAAATCAACCATTTTGAGGTATGAAATAATAACTTAAAATGGCCTATCTTGTGATATTTATGTAACTTAGCATAGAAGCAATTTGTATGGCAATTTGACATACCTATTTCAGCTTGGCTTTTGGCATATGGAAATGCATGACTGTAAAGGCAACTGGTATTGAAAAATGGCCTAAAATGAACCTAAAATGGCCATTGCAAAGTAGTAAAATGACCTATAAATGTCCCGCTAAAAGTGATTTTAGGACTATAATTAAAATAACTACTTAGTATGTGAATAATTGAGCAAATATTATAGTCTAGACTAGATTTAATATGTTTTTAATTATGCCTTCAAAAATGAGTAAAAATGTTATAGGAAAATTTACTAGTAATTGCCTGACAGGGCTAAAAATGACTTGTAATTGTCCATGTAAAGATTGACTATCTGATAAAAATTTCAACTATCTATCATTCAACTTGTAATATTATAAGAAGATGACCAGTAAGGAAATAAACTTAAAATAAAGTTAGATGGCCATTAGTTAGACACCCACTAGATGGGTTGACCAAACAACTTAAGGATTAATAACTGTTAAACTGTCTACTTGTCAGGCTAGGCTAGTGTAGCAGCCGAGGTTCAAAATTGAGCCACTACACTAGTCTGTAGGGTAGATACTCTTTATTTCTAGCAATTTTGACTATATATCAAACTATGCCAATGCAACAACGAAGGTCCCTAGAGGAGCCACTGCACTAGCCAGCTCAGAAGACCCGAATGAATTATTTGACATGGTCAGTTGCCAATAAGAGCTCTATGAACTAATTGTTATACATAGTTACTTAGTATTTTTGCCCTTTGGGAGGTTCTTATGAATTGATCCATATTCTATATCAGGATGGTGCAGCGGTTAGGCTCCAAAATATGGGCCACTGCATATTTTTCAGTTCCCTCTTTGTCCAGTGTCTGTAAGTGTCTTTTATGTAGTCGAGCCTATGAAATGGACTTAAATTAGAGTAAATGTGAATTTGAAATAATTGATGAAAAAATTAATAAACAAGCAACAGTGGCATTTTGGTAATTTTGAGGAAAATATGACATATCATCTGAATGGTATCAATCATCTGGCATGTTGCTCACACATTACACCCAGACCATCATTTTATGCTTGTATGTGTGTGTTAATACATATGGCATGTTTTAAATGGTTTAAATTCACTACTGAGCTTTATACTCAACGTACCCGTGTTATGGCGTATAGGTGACAAGGATTAGCAAGCTAGCCTTGGTGATTTTGCAGTGTAGCCAAACAAGTGTTGAAGGGTCAAGAGAATTGTTTTTCTTTTTAGTAGTGGCACTCATGTAAATCCTATAGGTTTGGGTTAGCATGCTTAAAAGCTGCTATGTCTATATATAAAACATAGATGGGATGTAAATAAGCAGGGGTTGTGCTTGTTTTGATTGCTTGCTTGGTTTTGATAACTGTGGGCCTAAGGCCCTGCATGTTTGATTTTGATATATGTCTAATGTGTGTTGATGTTGACTGAGGACCAGAAGGGTCTAGATGGATATTTATGGATTGTTTGCTTATAGAAGTGCTTTTAATAAGAGAAACAAAATTTACTATGTCACTCGGGTAGTCGTTATGCTGCCCAATTTTTTGTGACTTGGAAAGTGTTTGTAAATGATTTTTCTAAGTTTGTCAAACCATGTATGAAAATGATTAAGGGTTAGACTAGACATCTAAGTAATATCTTATAGAGTTCTAGAATAGTCCATAAGTGTTAAGGAGTTTACCTTTGGAGAAATCTTAGAATGGGTGACCTATCAAAAAGTGCATCGCCTATCAGGTTTCTTCAGGAATCTGGTAGAGGTTGTCACATTTAGTGGTATCAGAGCCTAGGTTTAAAGTTTCTAGGTAATTTACATGAGTGCTAAAGTATAGGTTTGGTTATGCTATTATGCTACACTGCACGAAGGCTGATAAGTTTTGTGATTTTTGTAGTAAAATGAGATGGATGATAGACTATTAAAAGAAGTGGCTAGTTATGCTTTAACTACCATATAGGGAGTAGATAATGCAGCTACTTGTGAGCCTAGTGATGCTGCACATAGGCCATAACCTTAGGTACAACCACAAGTAGAAGCATCTCTAACTTTATTGTAGCAGATAGTTAATTTGTTGAGGCACACTGTAGACACCTTGATTTTAGGTCTAGTACTTTCATAGGTATTCGGACTTTGACTCGACTTGAAAAGCTCATAGTGCAACCTGAAATGTGAAAGAAATAGGAATATGTGGTGAAAGTGGAGGGCTTAGGCTGATAAGCCCATGCTTGAAGGCTGACACTAATTCCAATGGGGGTGTAGGGGCAAAGCCCTCATAGTATAGACTTATTCACCTTTTTTTGGCCTATGATGATAATAAGAGACAGGCTCAAACAACAAGGCAAGTAACCTGAAACCCAAGTCCGCACAAACCAATATGGCATAAGTCTGCATGGACTTAATGCTATGAGGTCCTTATAGAAAAGCCAAAGCCTATGTTCGCATAGACCTATCTAACCTAGCCTAAAGCCCACGGACCGGTGGTAAAACCATGCCTAAGTCCGTATGGACCTATAGACAAAAAACTTCCAAAAGTGTGAAATTCCTATTCAGGCTTTGAATCCTAATCTTAGAGGGATTCTACCTCATCTGGATGGAATACCTATGCCTTAAGCCTATAAATACCCACTTTGGGGCATGAAAAAAAACAACAATAAGGCATACATAGAAAACACAATTAAAGACAATTAACATAAGATTTGCTCTACTAGTCCTAAACCCTCACTAAAATAATCATTCTTCCAAAATCTAACCCTTGTCTTGTTGCTTTGTGCTAACTTTAAGGTAAGATCTGAGGCTCCTTTTATCATATTAATTCATTTATTTGTGTTATTTGTTGTAGCTGATGATCTCCAATGATTAATTGTCATGTAAGGTGGTTTTATGTAATCCCCATGATAATTATAGGTGTAGTTTAACCTATTAAAATTGGTTTAAGAATGTTCTACTCATTCATGGAAAATTGTAATCACACTTACACTCTGGAACTAATGGCTAAGTCTACATGGACTTATTTTAAATTATAGAAGGTCCGCACGAACCTTTAAATTGAATGTGAGGGTGATAGAAGGTCCATGCGGACCTATTATTTTAATATGTATGTACTATGAGGTCCATACGGACTATGGTATGATAATAGTATTATCATTACCTTATCTATTATGTTTTAACATATTCTATTTACCATGTTTGCATGCCCTTGTAACTGTATCATATCATATGATCATTCTATTCCTTAGCATGCATGTTGGTAGTATTCTAGAATTAATATAGGTCCACATAGACTCCCTATCACAAGTATCATAGTCTGTATAGACATATAAGACTTTTGCATGTTTATTCTATTTTATAGTCCACACAGACTCCCTCTCGTGAGGATTGTACTTTGCATGGACAATTGTCTTGGATTTCT
>CANXYI012265468.1:0-12960 GCA_948208565.1 Hura crepitans | reverse complement strand
ATCCATAATGATTAATTTTATCTAAAAATATTTTCCTTGAAAGTCGTGATGGCAAACCAAAGTGACAAAATTAGACTATTTATAGAACTAAAAATATGACAATCTTGACAATAAAGCAAGTTTATCAATCTAATTCACATGCAAAAGATTTTTACCATTTAGAAACATTTAATAAAATCATATATATCACATATATATGAAAAATTAATTAGGGAAATATTAAAAAATAATTGAATCATTAAATATTATCAAAATGACCTAAGTGCCTAAAAAACGATAGCTAGTTGAATATGATGATTCAATCGTTTTAATTTTTGACCAATTTCAATTTAAAGCAATCATAAATAGAATTAAAATCATATTTTAATTGCTCATTATAGTTAATTAGATAATTAACCAATAATTTAAGATAATATAAAAGCCAAAAATTAAATCAACATACCCTCCTTATATGCATAGCCACTTACACGCATAGGAGGATTTCCTTTTTCATGATTCGACCACTTTTGTAACACCCCTCCCTTGACCCATTAGGTTGATCTAAACAAGGTATGCCACATTGTGACACCTCCTACCTAAATCATTACTAGTCTAAATAAGATATTACATGAAAACCAACTTACCTTAACCTTACCATTATCTTCTTAAAGCCCTTTTTATATAAAAATCACACATATTATTATGACTATATCATTTTAACAATTTCGGTAGCATAACGGCTGCATATAGACATATCCCAAAATAAAAAAACTATAGAAAATAACACTTTTATATCATATCTATCATCCACCAATAACTTGGACCCTTATAGTCTTCATCTCAACACAATCTCCTAAGTAGACATAATATCATAGAATAAATTATACACACACATGCAAACCATAAACCAAAATATAAAAAAAGTAATTGATAAAATCTCCTTTACAATGTACTGCTACTGTTGAGGCTAGCTATACCTACACATCAAAACATGATGTGCTAAGCATAAAGCTTAGTGTTGTATTCGATAAAATATGCTTAAACATGTATGCACAAATGCATATTAAACATGTAATGCTAGGCAGTCAAATCATACTAATTTCACACACAATATTATTTACATTATTTACCTGATTATGTTTGTCTCATCACCATATTTTAATCATGTTATATTCCTACTTATTATACGTATATCAAGTACTTTATTCATTTTATAATGCATACAATTTCAATTTCTTAATTAACCAAATTGATTAGCCCATATCTGATAGACATGAATTCCAATACTAAACATTAGGATCATGGTATGCAGTGGCCCACATTTTGGAGCTAATCGCTACTGCACTAGCATAATAGGTTATCAATAATATGCAGTGAATCTTATCGAACCTCCTCTATGGCTACACCTATATGAATTATGTGTAGTTGTTCTGTCAAACCTAGCGATGGTTGCATCCACATAAATAATCATGACATGTTAATATGTATAACATATTATAGCAATGTATGATATATGGCCCTAATAGACCTAACAATGGCTGCAACCACATAAAAATAATACCAAATATTTAGCAGCTGCTAATTCTCTAGTTGATCAGTCAAATTATCTAGTAGGTTGTCTAACACAAATTGACTTCGACACTTTACATTATACGATTTTATGTTACATATTCTTATTACATGACATGTAATCACAATCATAACTTTATTTACCTTATTGATGCCATTATGTTCCATATGAAATTCTCATTTGATGTTTATATACCATAATCATAAATGACCTCTCAATTATATGTACATTGCAACTTATGTTACATTACATCTCATATATAACATACATGTACACATAACATGCATACCACACATATATACTTATATTGTACCACATTTAGTACATAATACATTCCTATTCACCGAACAACATTCTAACATGATTAATTATCCAAATGTAGCATATTTATACACAATTTACACATAATGTCCGAAATTACCATTTTGCCTTTTTGTTACATAATATACAACTGAGTGCACAACTTATCTATACTCTAATTTAATCATTATTTAACCATTACATTCACTTAATTAACATATATTAAACCTCATTATACAATCAAAATAATTTTTAGACAATTTGAACTACTAAAATTAGAACTTCCATAATAGGTTTCTAAACTAAAAAAACACAAACATGAAATATGTACACATATTTTACTGAATAAACTTACAGAGCAGTTTCTCAGTGTTTCAAATTCCATTTTACTACTTCTCCTTGCCTTTGGATTGCCTCTCTCATTCTTTCTCCAAGTTCTATAATAGGTATTTAATTAGAAAAATTCATAAAAAATTATACATGAATCAAAACTTAAAAATAAGAAATGTACCATAATTTTGGGCACCTATATTATCATAAAAAAATATTAGAACCCCAAAAATATACTTATCTTAGCTTTTGAACTTTTAAAACCCTAACTTGAATTCTTCTCTTTTCCCATAAATCTCCCTTTTCTCACAAAATAAATAGGAGAATAGGAAACTAGATGCAGTGATGAGCATTTTGAGTATAATATTCTAGGGTTTGGGGTTGTTTTTGTGGTGGTCTAATAAAAAATGAGGGAGGCTTTCTTTATGGTTATGGCATTACCCATAGCAAAGGGAGGAGGAAGATGAAGTTGTGTTTAGGTGTTATGCATATGTTTACATATTAAATACATGGACAACCACGATTTTGTCAAGCAACGATCCAACGATTGATATTTTTCTTAGTTTTCTTTTAATCTTTGTAAATTTATTCTTAAACTCTTTATTCTCTAAAATTACTTCTTAAAACACCAAAAATTATAGAATTTCAAAATTAAAGGCCTCCTTTGTAATACCCCTACCTGATTCCTGCAGAAACTCGATAGGCAGTGCCACTTCCCACTTGGTCACCCATCCTAAAATTTCTCCAGGTCCTCATTCATTTAACACTTATGACTTTATTTATTTATCAAATAAATACTTCCTAAAACTTTAGTTTAATCCTTAAACATTATCATACAATTCATAAAAAACATTAAAATTCATTTTTTGGTTAGTAATTAATTTTACAAAAATTCAAGTAGCATAATGACTACCTGGGTAACATTTCCCAAAATATATACCTTTGAAAAGCACTTTTAATAATATCATCAACATCTGTTATCACTTGGACCTTTTTAGTTCTCCAATATCATCGCACATCATCATTAATGTCATAAACAACATGTAGGGCCTTACGCCCACAATTATCAGAAAGTACAAATAATATAACCTTTCAGATAAAGGCTTTATATGCATCATCATCTTTAGCTTATAATTACATACAACTTTAGCATTTATGCTAACTATGCCTAAAACCCACATTATATACATGAGTGCCACTAAGCAACCATAAAAAAGAACATAAACATATACCCTCAATTGTTGTCACTGCTATATTGCAAAATTATTGAGGTTGTACAACTACTTACACATCGAAACATCGATACGCTGAGTATGAAACTCAATGGTGAATTTAATGTAATAAAGACATGTCATTCATGCAAACATGCATCATACATACCATAGAGTGAAATGCAACATGCAGGGCCAATATTATAAAAATAATATTAATTTATTAACTAGTGTCATTATTTTATTTTACTAGTCTCATGCCTTTACTTTAATTTTCCTTAATTCTTATTGTCATTGATTGTCACTGTTCATTGTGTTTCTTTTATTATTTAGGCCAAACTAAAGAGATGACCCTTTAAGGCACTGGATAAAAGGAAAATCTAGAGCTATGTAGTGACCCACATTTTGGATCTCGATGGTTGCACCTACCTACTTCGATAGTAGGGATTAGTTTAAAAGAACCTCCCAATATTAGACCGTAAAGATAGCAGAGATTAATCTATAGACCTCCTAATATCCTAATAATCAACCTCAGGCAACACTAGTGGATAGTAAGGATCAACCCCGTGAGACCTCCCAATATCAATAATCAAGCAAATGGGTAGTACGGATCAATCTTGTAGACATCTCAATACTTAACTATGCAGGGCCTAAATATCAAGACCTCAACGGTTGCACTTGCCTATATAATCACATTGATAATGCCCAGGAAGACCAATACCTCTAGCAGTTGCTAATCCCTTGTTAACTGACCAACTCATCCCATAGGTGTCTAACTAATAGGCCAATTGTCTATTAATTATTTTTATTCAATTATAGGTCATGTATTTTATTTGTTTCTATGTTATTAGTACACAGATATAGGTCATGTTACTAGAATGTTATAAGTCATTTTCCCTATTTATTTCATGCCACTATTATAGGTCATTTTATGTGTTCATTTTATGGTGTAGTTACAAGCCATTTTACATGTTCATTTTTTTATGACATAGTTATAGGTCATTTTCATTTTAAGACATAGTTACAGGTCACTTTCCACTGTTCATTTAGCCATTTCCTTATGCCATTCCATGCCACATTGTCATGCCATATTTATGTCATACATTATATTTTCCATCATTTTAGACCACATACACATACCATACATCCATGCTATGCCATGCCATCCATCACATACCATTCGGTCATAGTAACATCTTACACATATCCATGCTTTTCTCACCTAATTCACATACGCACCACCATTTTCACATACAAACAACATCATGGCATGCTTAATTTAGCAATTCACTCACACACATGTTAAATTTAATAATTCCATACACATGTTCACGACATTTCACATACATTCACATCATGGCATAGTTGTATTACATTAAATTCACATACCTAGTGTAAAATTGTATTCTTTTTCACCCTTTTATAGCCTTAATTCCTTTATTATTCATTAATTTTCCTTACACCTACATAACAGAAACCTAACTTAGAAAATTCACCAAAAATCATACCAAGCTCTAAAAAAAATCTAGAAATGTGGAAATTCTTGGAATTATGAGGACTATCTAAAACTAAAATAAAAACTAAGAAACCATCACTTACACCCAAGTTGAATTCTATACCCACTAAAGCTAAAACTCCTATTTAAGCCATTTTTTTCAACTTCTATTGATGGATATGGAGTCTAGGCATGACAAGGATAATTTTCCTATAATTTTTGTAGAATTTTAGTGGAGGATTGGTGGTGGCTTATGGTGGTTATAAAGGAAAAATGGAGGAGAGGAGCTATTGGTGGTGTGGACAACAAGGAGAAAAAATGGGGTAGAGATGGTAGAGGGTGGTGACTTGGCACATGTGGGTGGTGTGCATGTGTGGAGGGGCTATTTATAGTGGGGGTAAGTGGCTTGGTTCATAAAATAGAGGAGAGGAGCTGGTGGTGGCATCAGCAGCAAGTAGAAGAAATGGGGTAGAGATGGTGAAATGTGGTGTGTATGTGTGAAGGGGCTATTTATAGTAGGGGTAGGTGGCTCAGTTCGTAACACCTATCGACTGAGGGGCTTGAAAAAATCCATTTTTAGCTGTAACTTCAGGCAATTTTAAAAATTGATTTAGACCTCTAAAAGTCATCATGTTTATTCTAAAAATCTTTGATTGGGCTCATCTACGAGCCTATAAAATTTCACATCAAAATTCCACCGGCAAGTTGGTTAACTAATTCCTCATAAAATTGAGAAATTCTAAAAAAATTACTAAATGATCTCAAAAATTAAAATTCTTCACCAATAGATAGATTGGAATTTTTAATCTTCAGGGTATGATATTTTTAAGTCTGTCCAGGCATATCCTAAGTCATTCCCAACACAAGTCCATCTAAGGCAACGATTCACTAACTTATAGCTTAAAATGAATTATTGGTTCTACTAAATTTTTAAATTAATTCATTTTACCGATTTTTGGCCCTTTAAAGTTTCATGACTAGTACACATTGATTTTGAGCTTACATAGGTGTCCCAGCACCCTAGGAGCACTGTTCGAGCCTTCGAGGAACTATTCATGTAACCTCGATTTATGGGTATTACATCCTTGAAGCTCCTACCAAAAAGACAAGGGAATCAAGCTTAACTTTTTAATCACGTAAACATAAAATTCAATAAAAATACTTATTGACGTTAGAAAATTATAATTTCTTCACCATTGGATTAGTTAGAGTTTTTGACCTTCAAGGTATGATATTTTCAAGTAAGTTTAGGCATATCTTGACCTTTTTATATCACAACCCAAATTAAGGTCATGTTTTACTAGATATTAATGTAAAAGAATTTTTTTGTTCAGTGGCTATTTTTAATTCTTTTGTTTTAGGCCTTTATTTGGCCTTTTGAAGTTTCATGACTAGTACCCCCTTTCTTTAGGTCTCTTAGTGGGGCCCATAACTTAAGAACCCAATTCATAACCTGAGAAGTACTATTCATGAAGCCAAGTTTTACATGTGTTACAAATCTTCTGCTCTTAATAAATTTTGTCGAAATTTACCGGGTTCAAAAAGATGTGGATATTGCTAATTTTTCTGCTGCTCACTTTCCCAAGTTTCTTCTTGAGAATTGTTATGTTTCCATAGCATCTTCACTAATGGCACTATTTTATTATGTAATTTTGGCTCTTCTTTGTATGAGAGATCTAGCTATACTTTTACTTTTTCTATTACTATCACATGAGAAGGATATGATATGTATCACCTTAGCATGGAAACATGAAAACATCATGAATCTGATGTAACTGTAGTGGCAAAGCTAATCGATATGCCACTAGTCCCACACATTTTATTATCTCATATGGAGCAATGAATCTTGGACTTAGCTTGCGTTTCTTGCCTAATCTCAGTACCTTCTTCTAGTGTAGCACTTTAAGAAAAACTTAATCTCCCACTTCATATTCAATCAGTCTTCTTTTTAAATCTACATATGATTTTTGCCTATCTAATGTCACTTTCAACTGATCTCTAACATTCTTGACCTTTTCTTTTGTATCCTTATCTAATCTAGTCCTATTAGCTTATTTTCGCCTACTTCACTCTAACACAATAGAGTTCTACATTTTCTTTCATATAACACCTCATATGGTGCCATTCCCAAACTTGCTTGATGACTATTACTATATGCAAATTTTGCTAATGATAGGTACTGATCCCAATTGCCTTTGAAATCAATGGCATAACTCCTTAATATATCTTTAAGCACCTAAATAACTTGTTCCAATTATGGATGAAAAGTACTACTAAATGTAAGCTAAATACTTAAAGTATTATGTAGCTGCTTCCCAAATCTTGATGTAAACCTCAGGTCTCTATTTGATATGTTAGATGCTGGAACCCTATGTGACCTCACAATCTCATATATGTATAGCTGAGTAAGTTTCTCTAGTGAATAATCCATCCTGATAGGAATGAAGTGTGCTATCTTTGTCATTCTATCCATAATTACCCATACTACCTCACATTGGCTCTTAGTCATAGATAATCCAACAACAAAATCCATGGTAACTCTCTCTCATTTCCACTTTGGTATTGCTATAGGCTAAAGCAATCTAGAAGGAACTTGGTTTTCTGCTTTCACCTATTGACAAGTAAAACATCTAATCACATACTCAGCTACATCTTTCTTTATTCCTAGCCACCAATAATATGGCATCAGATCAAGATACATTTTCATGCTCTCGAGATGCATCGCATAAGATGAATTATGAGCTTCTTACAATATCATATACTTAATGTCTTTTACATTAGGTGCACATAACCTATCATGATAATACAAATATCTATTTACTTTAATTTCATACTCAGTAGGCTTCCCCTCTTTAATCAAACTCATTATATGCTTACGTTGATTATCATCCTTTTGAGCCTCTTTCACTTGTTAAATCAAACTGGATTTAACCTACAATTCTACTAACAAGGCTCCATCTTTTTTACTCTATAATCAAACATTCATTGCTTTCAAGGCACATAGAAATCTTTAGCTTAATGCATCTACTACCATGTTCATCTTTCCTAGATGGTAATCAATTACACAATCACAATCTTTAATCAATTCCATCCTTGTCTACTATCTTAAATTCAATTACTTTTGTATGAGAAGATATTTCAAACTCCTATGATCTATATATATATAGCATTTCTCACCATTGAGATAATGTCTCCATATCTTGAAAGCAAAAATGATGACAGCTAACTCCTGATCATAAGTTAGCCAATTATTTTCATGAGGCTTTAACTGCCTTAATGCATAAGTCACTACTTTACCATCCTGCATTAACACATACCTAAGTCCATTATAAGAAGCATCACTATAAATAATAAAGTCTTTCCCTAGCTCTAGTAGTGTAAGAATAGGGGCTTCTATTAATATAGCCTTCAATTTGTCAAAGTTATCTTAGCATTTGTTATCCCACTCAAATTTCACATCCTTCCTCAATAATTGGGTCATAGGAGCTACAATCAATAAAAATCCTTTCACAAATCTCCCATAGTATTTAGCTACTCTTAAGAAACTCCTAATCTCTAACACATTTCTTAGAGGTTTCTAATATAGCCTTGATTTTGCTTAGATCTACCCTAATTCCTTCAGCTAAGGCAATATATCCTAATAATGCTACTTTATCCAACTAGAACTCACATTTGCTCAATTTAGCATAAAGCTGCTTCTCTCTCAAAGTCTATAATATCGGCTTGAGATTCTATTCATAATTATCTCTAGTCTTAGAGTACACTAGAATATTGTTAATGAGCACCACAACAAACTAGTCCAAATATGGCCTAAGTATCCAATTCATCAAATTTATGAATGCATTTAGGGCTTTAGTCAGCCCAAAAGGCATCACTAAAAATTCATAATACCCATATCTAGTGTGAAAAGATATTTTAGGCACATTATATTCCTTTATTTGGAGTTGATAATACCTAGATCTTAAGTCAATCTTTGAAAATACACTTGCTCCTCTGAGCTGATCAAATAAATTATTGATTCTGGGTAGTGGGTATTTATTATTGATTGTCACTTTATTCGACTACCTATAATCAACAAAATAACTTTAGGACTTGTCTTTATTTTTCACAAATAGTACTAGTGCACCCCATGGTAAAACACTTGGTTTGATAAACCCTTTATCTAATAGCTCTTGTAACTACACCTTTAGTTCTTTTAGTTTTGTAGGAGCTATTCTATAAGGGGCTATTAAAATTGAGGCAGTGCTTGGATATACTTTGATAGCAAATTCAAGCTCACGCTTAGGTGGAAATCCTAGAAACTCTTCTGCAAAAACATCAAAAAACTCTACTACTGCTACTATCTGACTAATATCAAAATTTGCATTTTCTATATCAACTACATATGCCAAATATGCTTGACAACCTTTTCAAATCTTGCGTCTTCTTGTTATTATAGAAATAAAATTAGATAAGAAGTCATTTCTTTCACCCATAATTGCTATTTCACCTCCATATACTATTTTAAGAGTGAGCCTCTTCTATTTATAATCTAGTATAGCATGATGTTTAGACAACTAGTCTATTCCTAGGATAACATCAAACCCATTAAAAGGTAATTCGATAAGATTGGTATGAAAGGTCTATCCTTGGATAGTCAATTGACAATCCTTGCATATTCTATCAATAATGACATATTGCCCTATTGAATTACTGACCATGATTTCTATACCTAGAGGTTCTAGTTGTAACCCTCTCTCTCATGCTAAGATAGTGCATACATATGAACATGTGGAACCCAGATATATTAATGCCAAAATAGGTAAATCGAAGAAATAAAATGTACTAGCAATAACATCATAAGAATCTATGTCCTTTCGGGCCCTAATAGCATACTGTCATGCTAAAGCTTGAGCCTATATCCTTTGACTAAACTTTCATCTAGGCCTCTAATTGCCACTAGCTTTATCCCCTCTAGTATCGCTCTAACTCCTAGCTGGGGCTGGTGATAAGGCTTAAAGTTGTGTGGAACTATTTGTCTTCTTCAGGGAATCTGTTCAAAATTTCATTTAGCTCCACACCTATACACATACATCAGGGATAGTTCTCGATCATACTCCTTCATGTCTCCTACCATATGTTTGATAAGTAGGAAATATGCTCCTAATTGTGAAGACTAATGCACCAAAAGTTGGTCTCTATTGATTTTGTCTAAACTACCCTATCAACTTAGATCTTTGTGTTTGAGCTGGTCTCTAATATGATTAAGCAATTGGATTCTCTCTTTTCTTTTTCTCACTTCTAAAGCCGAACATGATTGTTCAGTAGTGAATGTTCTCTTTTTTTTGCAAGTTCTCTTTTTATTCCTTTAATATATCTTTCACTTCTTATGCTATTGTAACTAGCTTAATGAAATCATTAATCTTATTTATCGGTATCTACAATCTAATCTCTATATTGAGGCCTTTTTCAAACCTCTAATATCTATCTTTCTTGGTTGGGATTATCTACCTTGAATACTTGCTTAATCTAGAGAACTCCTTCTCATATTCAGTAATTAATTATCCTTTTTGTTTCACATCTAAAAATTCTTATCTTTTCTTTTCTACATATGTCTCAATGATATCTCTTCTTAAACTCTAGTAAGAAAGAATCCTACATCATAGTTGTAGTAGCTTTATGTTCCAGAACTATTTTCCACCATAGATATGCCTTTACTTGTAATAGTGATGTGGCATAAATTAGACACTCTTCTGAAGTGTATTTTAGTTGCTCTAGAATCCTCTCTATTCTCTCTAGCAAGTACTCTGCCTTGGCAACATTATCTATATCAAGTCCTTCAAAATTAATGCCTCCCTTCTTTTTAACTCGTTCAAGATAAGTTTTCTGGAGTGTTTGTGGTGGTGGTTGTTGTTGTTGTACTAGTGGTTTTAGCATTGGTGATGGTTGTTGTGGAACAACTATTGTAATAGTTTACCTTAATAAATCTACCATAGCATCCATAGTGGTGGTGCTTATGCTTGTTCTTGTACCAGATAAGCAAATACAGACTGTGCTACATCACTGGACATTGAAACTTCTGCATGTGTCGGCTTATTAACTGTTGGTGGGGCATAACTTTGTACCTCCACTTTTTCACTAACTAGTAGTCTTGAATCACTCATTTTTAATCTATGCCAAGAATCAAACATCAACCTTAAGTAATGTAGTGCCATGTGATGTATATGCATGTCAACCCTATGGCACTCATATGTAGTCTAATACACCTAAAAATGCCTAAACCTACTTTGATACCACTAAATGTAACATCCTTCCCTTGACTCGTTAAGTAGATTCAAACGAGGGATGCCATATTGTGACACCTTCTACTCGAACTATTACCAGTCCAAATAAGAGATGACACAAAAACTAACTTATTTTAACCTTACCATTATCTTCTTAAAACCTTTTTATATGAAAATCACACATATCATTATGACCGTCTCATTTTAACAAAATTTTGGCAGCAAAACGGCTACATATGGAAATATCCCAAAATAAAAACCTATAGAAAACAACACTTTTATATCATCTCTATCATCCACCAACAACTTGGATCTTTCTAGTCCTCTTCTCAACTTAATCTTCCAAGCAAGCATATCATATCATACAACCTTATCCACAGACATGCAAATCATAAAACATAACATGTATAATATGTTTTCATCCCAACATACCGTATCATAAAACTTTAGTACTAACTTGTTACATATGAGTGCCAAATACTATTAATATTACATCACACTCTATAAACATAAATATACCAAAAACACTTGATAAAATCTCCTTTACACTACATTGCTAATGTTAAGGCTATTTAAGGCTAGCTATCTATTACCTACACATCAAAAACATGATGTGGTAAGCATAAAGCTTAGTGATGTATTTAATAAAATATGCTTACACATGTATGCACACAAACATATATTAAGTAAGCAATGCTAGGTAGTTAAATCATACAAATTGCACACATACATGATTATGTTTGTCTCATCACCATATTCCTATCATATTTTATGCCTACTCATTATATGTATATTAAGGACTTAATTCATCATATAATGCACACAACTTCAATTTCTTAATTAACCAAATTGATTAGCCTATATCTGATAAGCACGAATCCCAATACTAGACATTAGGATAATGGTGTGCAGTGACTCACATTTTAGACCTAACGGTTGCTGCACCAGCATAACAACTTATCAATAATGTGTAGTAAATCCTATTGAACTTCCTCTATAGTTGCACCTGCATGAATTATGTGCAGTGGTTCTATTGGACCTATCAGCAGTTGCACCAACATAAATAATCATGGCATGTCAATATGTATAACAAATTATAGCAATGTATGATATGTGTATGTGTAGTGGCCTTAATGGGTCTAATGGTGGCCACACCCCTATTAAAATAATACCAAATATCTAGCAATTGCTAATTCCCTAGTTGACCAATCAACCTATCTAATAGGTTGTCTAACACTTATGAACTTTGACACTTTACGTTATACAATTTTACATTACATATTCTTATTACATGACACGTAATCACAATCATAACTTTATTTACCTCATTAATACCATTATGTTCCATACAAATTGTCATTTGAAGATTTATATACCACAATTATAAATGACATCTTAATAATATGTACATTACAATTTATGTTACATTACATCTCGTAGGTAACATACATGTACATAACATGAATAACACATCTACATTCTCACATTATACCATATTTAGTACATAATACATTCTTATTCACCAAATAGTATTCTAACATAATTAATTATCCAAATGTAGCACATTTATACACAATTTACACATAATGTCCAAAATTACCATTTTGCCCTTTTGTTATATAGTATACAATTGAGTACATAACTTATCCATACTTTAACTTAATCATCATTTAGTTGTTATTTTCACTTAATTAATATATATTAAACCTTATTATGCCATTAAAATAATTTTAAGAAAAATTAAACTACTAAAACTTTAACTTCCTTAATAGGTTTTCAACATAAAAGTGCATAAACAAATTATTTGTACAC
>CANXYI012265430.1:0-12327 GCA_948208565.1 Hura crepitans | reverse complement strand
TATATATATATATATATATATATGTCAATTTAATTATGCATTTGATCCTTCTTCAAACATATAAAATGCTCACACGTATATACACATAATTTCTACTCTATATGCAATAAAATGACCTTATAACACATTATTATAACCATACATACATTAGGTCATATTTGCATTACAATATAGTTATTTTCACATATTTGTCATGAAAACATCATAATAAACTTATTTAACATAATTAAGGCCAATATGCTCATCAAGCATTATCATGATGTAAATAAGCTTATATGCATAGAATAGATATTTATCACTTGTACTAACACTGGTAGGCAGTAATGAACACATGGCTCAGCATGCATGTGTTTTATGTCATTTGAAACGTATGAACACTATATATTATCACCAATTCACCAATAGTTATAAATTGCATTTATTTAGGTTATACTTTGCATCATACGGCATAATTATACACACATGACTCAAAATAATGTTATGCATCACTCAACTCATGTTTGTGTGTTTTTAAGTTATTATATTGTTTAACATATGCCTCTATCAAAGAGATAATGGATAACTTAGGCCTAAGGGCACTCACACTCGTAGGTGTGTAAACTTAGGCTCGAAGGCTTTCATACCATGTAGATATATAAACTTAGGCCTGACGGCTCTTATACCATATAAGTAAGTTGACTTAGGCCCAAAGGGTCTCATGCACACAACACGTAATCTTAGGCTCGAAGGCTTTCATGCATATCAGTAAGTAAATCTTAGGCCCGAAGGCTCTTATGCCTATCAGCATGTAAATCAATGACCCGAAGGTCTCATGCCCAAAGGTTTGCTAGCAGCCATTACAATTCTAGTTGATCAGTCAACCTATCCATACTAGGTTGTCTAACCATATAGGTATCATTAAACTCATCATTTTGTGTCAATTTAACCATTTATAAATTTTGCATCATTTATATCACATTGTCACATATGTTCATCTCATTGGCCATTTTAGCTCATTAGCAAGGCCTATATATCATGCCTATAGCATGTATCATTTCATCATGCCCATAGCATATATCATTATATAATGCCCATAGCATATTTTATTTCATCTCATTACATTGCCACTTAGGTTTATAGAAGCTCAACATCACACAAATGGCTCATTTCTTAGGTGTAATAGTTTTAATATTAAAATTCAGATTCACACCCTTTTTACATGCCGTTAAATTCATTATTAACATGCTCTAACCATATTCATACATCTAAATTCTTGATAACTCATTTTATTGCTATTTAGCACACCATTCTACCTTTTATAGCGATAGCACACACATATTTTACCTATTGCATTTGCACTCACATAATTACATTCAAACCCAAAATTAAGCTATTTTAGTCCAATCACGGATATAATTCATGAATTTCTTATAAACTCATTGGTCATGTATTTTAGGCATTAAATTGAGTCAAACCACTAATTTTACATCATTACCCTTAACATCATGCTTAGATGTTCACCGACACCATCAATTACTTCTAATTCATCATTCATACCATACGTGTACTAGCATGGCTTATGTTGGCCATAATACCATTTACATACACAATATCATCTAGTGACCATTTAGCTATCCAACTCAATATCATTTACATTATAATATCACATTTATGCTTCATTGATGCTTACTTTAATATCCCTTGTTTTTATACCTATATGTACACCTCATTTACTTATAATCACCTTTAGCACTACTTTATACCCATTACTTACATTATGTCCTTCAATATATATATAAACTTACATGTACATAATTCATGCATTCTACCCTCATATTCATTCATGCATTAATTAAAATCATCATACATTTTAAACTTTTTATAATAATCATTAAAATTGCCATTAATACATAATGCCCATATTAGTATTCATGCCATTTTATCTGAATTAATGTGATTACTCATACTTTACATATATCCATGCTAACTCAATAAAACATTCATTAACTAAATTTCATCATAACCTACATATGCCCATTAACTTTTTATAACATCCTAAAATGCTCAACATGTAAGTGGGCTTATACAAATATAAACAAGGCATTCATGGTTATCATTAAATTCAACATCTTAGGTGACCAAACTTTCTCTACATCATGGCTAACTACACTTGCATTTTAACCCCGACCATATATGTAACATCATCAAATTAACCTTTAAATGTGACACACAACTTGAGCAACCCCACACACAGCACCATACACATACTCAACACATATATTTTCATATGACAAGTACACACACACATCAATGAATATATATATATATATATATATATATATATATATATTTCAGTGAGTACACATACCCATTCATGTATGACTACCATGTTTTGATTCCCATTCCACCTTAGGTGTGCTTTCCTTCATCCACACCATTTTTCTTGTCCTTAACTTCCACCATTCTTGTCGACAGTGCTAGTTTCATCTCTTTGTTAGAATTTCTAGGTAAAAACTAGACTTAATTAAAAATAACTCTTTTCTACAAAGTTATAGCTCTATATTCTAGCTTTCATAAGAATTTTGTTTCATATCATTCTGACAACTACACACAGAGTTATGGCCTAATTACCCTCTATTGTTCTTAAGGCACTATCAGTTCTAGTTTTCATTACTCTAATTGTATCACATTTTTTAGTAGGTTTAACCCAGAATCAATTCATGATTTCTACATCAAAATTTTAGCCCAATGAGTGTAATTTCATTTGGTTCAATTATTATGCATTTTTGACACCTATAGTGGGAGTTATGGCTTGATGAATAAAAACTATTCTGTTCATTTTGAGAATTCTGCAAACAGTGCAGATACCCTCACTAACATGATTTTTTGGGCAAAATCTACATAGAATTAGGAAAAACTTTCTTCTATAAAGTTATAGCTCTATATGTTAGCTTTCATATGCAACTAGTTTCATATTTTCTAACCTCTACATAGAGAGTTATGCCTAAAATACTCTCTGCTATTCTTATACAAAAATCAGTCTAGTGGCCCTAGAAATTCGAAAATCATACTCCAAATTCCCATTTCTCCCTTAAAATCAGTCATATTTAATAGAAATTTTTAGTGTCTTCCTTAAATTTTATCCTTAATATCCTCAACATCTTTTTCACAGCCAAATTCCACCGATATGACAGTTAACCAACTGCCTTGATTTACATGCAAAATTTCAAAATTAAGAAAAATTTACAAATGACCTTGGAATTCAAGATTTCTTTCACTAATGGACTCAGGGGAATTTTTAACCTTCAGGGTTTGGCATTTTTAGGTTCGTCCAGGCTTATCCCTAATCATTCCTAACTCGACTCAATATGAGCCCATGGCTTACTTGCTTACGGCCCGAAATAATTTATTAGTTCTACTAAATTTTTGATTGAGGTCATTTTTACTCTTTTTAAGTCCCTTGAAGTTTATTAGGCAATATACCCTACCTCGATACTCGTACAAGTGACCCAACACTCCGAGTGCACTTTCTCGGTCTCGGGTACTGTGTAGTTACAGTACTGGAATAGTTGGGGCATTACATAGTTATCCAGGCCAATTGGCTAGACAACAAATAGAAAGATACTTATCAGGTAAAAAATATGTGGCTGCCTATATTTTTGTTTAATTAAATTGCGAAAAAGTTAGCCAATTTTTGAGGTAACTTGCACAACTTACATATCGTTTATTAACCAACTTAACATATCACGCTTAGATATTTTTTTTTTAACTTTTCACTCTATTGTATTTAAGCTTGTATATTTGTATCCTAAAAGACCAAGCCCCATATCAAATGCAAGAGCAAATAGATGAAAATCTTGAAAGATATTTCTCTACAAGGTTCAAGGAATATGTTAGTCTCTAAATACAACTTATAGTTTTATGTGTCCTTATATCATTGTTTAACTTATCTAAATCAATCTTATATTTTTTTGAAAAAGGCCAAAATCAACCATATTGAAAATCCATTTTTGTGCAATCTTGCTAAAAGACCCATAAGATTAGTGAGATGTTATCCAATGTATTTCATAAATGGATATAAATTTCATATTGAATCTCATGGAACAACAAAATAATAGTGGGTATGTATAAAAAGGGTCAAACTATGATTCAAATGTTGGTGACTACTATGGATGAATTCTAGAGATTGTGGACTTAGATACCTAGGATTACTAATCAAGCGAGAATTGTATTATTCAAAAGTGACTGGTTGTTAGCACTAAGGAGTATAGACAATATAAATTGGTTAATGTTAATCAATGGCATTGGTTCAATAAGTATGAACCATTCATGAAGCAACTCAAGTATACTATGTACCCTATCCTAACACAAAGGTTGTGTTGATGATTGGACAACTATGTTAAAGGTGAAACCTAGGGATGTTGTTATCAAACCTAATGATGTATTCCAAGTGGAAAAAGTTTAATCTCATGAGATAGATATGGACATTAGGGTTGATGAGCAAATTATATTACGTGATACAATTGGTGAGTATGATGAAATTAATGAGATAGTCGAGGATACTGAAGAATCATCAGTAGATAATATGAAACTGAAGATAAAGATTTCGTAGACTTTTATGTTCATATAGATTCGGATGAATAACAATTATAATATTATTCATTTTTTATTTTCAAATGTATGTATCAATTGAATTATTTAAATATAAGTTCAAAATAATTTTTCTTTTTATTATAGATAATGACCACATTTTTTTTTGTAGCCATGACTAGAGAGGGTAGTAGGACTATTGAAGGTCATTGAGGTATAAGGAGTGGTTGAGAGCAAGCTATTTCAAATTGTGGCCCCATGGCAACAATCCCTCAAGTTATATCTAGACATGTTGGATTAATGACTGCAATTGGAAATCCATCTAGATCTATTATATATACTACAACACTTGTTCCCATTATGCCATATTCGACCAACTATCCACTACAGGCAACAATACAAGATCATATAGTGTATCCCTTGGTAGTCATGTTAGATGAGAGCATATCACTGTGATGAACAATAAGTAAATAAATAAAATATCATCAACATAATTTATGATGTTATTTACATTTTACTTTGGTAAATAATGTTACTAAAACATTTACTTTGTGTTTTATTTAGGTTGCATCCTTTTTTAATGTGTTTTTAAAAAATTACAAGGATTTTTAAGGTTAAGATTCACTTTGATGTTATTAATTGGAAAAGTGTTTCAAATGCTTTAAAGGACTTTTATTTTGGAGAGTTCAAGGTATATGTAAGATTTTAGTTATATTTGGAATCTATAACACGGTTTATTAACATTTTTTAAGGACATTATTGCAGAAGCACTTTTATTGGGATTTTTCAATTGATGATGTAGTGAAGTAAGAATGGGAAACTAAGGCAGCTAATTGCTATAGTGATTTTGTGAGTAGATGTAAGCTTGGTGTGCAATAAGTGGGTATTCCATATGAAGTTTTTGAAAATTAGAAGAAACTTTGGGAAGACCCTGACTGTTAAAAAAGAAATCTGAACAAAATGTAAGGAATATAAGCACAAAGGAAGGATGAGTGATTAGAACTCACACTGGCAAGTGCTTAACCATTGTAAAGCATGGCAAGAAACTGGTAAGTATGTCTTAACTATATGATAATCGTACCATTTATATTCTTTTAACTTTTTTTAGGTTATACTACTTTTTTTTTTCATGTATCATATTTTCAATGGCAATGACAAAAAATATACATTATGAAACATCCTCTACCCAAGTTTCCCTTTAGATCTAGGATAAGGAGATACTACTCCACTAAATTGATAACCTAACTCAAAAATTTCAGCAATATAATGGTTGTTCGGAGGCCTTACCAAAAATTTTCACCTATAGAGAATACACTTTAATAACATGCAACAAGTGTCCATTGACTAAAATAACATCAATCAAGTAGTAACACATCACATCATTAAGACAATGAGTTCGTCACTCCTTGTGATAACTCAAGGACATAACTAATCCACCTGTTGCAGGTGGAGTAGTTGCCAAGGTAAGTGAGACTTTTGTTTATCATTTTGGCATTATCAACTAGTTTCTATCTATGCATCTCATCAACAAACATTAATACTAATATGTTTCTTTATTTGTCATGTCATACATATACCACTATAAGATGGGGAATACTCTGCTATGCTACATATTACACATATAGATGGTTAATTCTTGAATGTCTAAAAGGTTGTCAATTGTCTGTCATGTTAGAGTATATTAGGATTTTAGGCAAGATTGCATGGATTAGGGTGTCCATCCTCAACATGCTCCCATAACCTACACGTGAGAAAACTACTCTATCAGTATCCTACTTTCACAAAATAATGTATATTTAACATCTCCAATATTGTGTTTATAATGCAAGATGCTTGCATAGACACTTAAATGAATTGAATGATTAATTATACATACAATTACAAAAGTGCTTCATTGTAGGAATCTTTTGTGTGTGTTGTACACTAATTATTTTTAACTTAACTTAAGTATATTATTGTTAACATAATGCCATGCATTTTATGTTATACATGTACTGGTGTAGGCATATTATTTCTTACTCATATCTATTACCATACTTTACTTGTGAAATCATACATGATTCACATGGTAGGAACATTTCCAAGTCTTAGTTTTTGTTACTTATGAACTGCAAGCTTTCAATGAACAATTATGCACGAATAAATATACTTTTTATGACTTTTTTTTATCTAGATTCATAACATAATTCTTGGCCTCATTTTAGTTATTTCTATCTTATGTTAAGGTTGCTGATTTAAACATGGCTACAATTCATAGAGCCTTTGGTAACACTCCTATAATGACCCTAAATAAGAGTAAACAAGCTAAAAAACTATAAGCTGAAAATTGGTGACAAAGTGGGCTCACCCATTACCCTACCACCTCTATACGGTAAGCTAAAATGTATTAGCGGCCTCAGCCACTATCAACTATAAATAGCTCATATGGCACTTATGCTAAGCTATAACTATAGCAGATCTACATAAATCCCTCTCTAGCATGCCAAAGTTGCCCTAAGTTGGATTTTGTAAGGTTTAACTCAGGCTCTAAGTCTCAAATTCAACCTCTTAAGTTTCAACTGTATTAAGAAATATACATAGTGCTTTCATTCTTTTAATGTTGTTTACTCATATTTAATTAACTTATTATATTTAATTCACTATTATTTCTGTGATTGATAGTTTTAATTTTGCTCCTAGCATAAGTTCTTATTTAGGACAATCTTTTATTTTGGAAAACTAACTTTTCATTCTTATTAATGAGTTTCTGAAACACTTCCTATTCTTTACTCCTTTTTTTCCTAGTATAATTCTGTGTGTTCCCTAATAACTGGTCGTGGGCTTTATGAGTATGCTATTTATAATCACATAAGGTACCTTAGTCATTATTGCAATTGATAAGATGTTGATCTTGTGATCTAACCAAAACATACTACTTATGCTTAGGTGGTTATATGTGAGGATGTGATCACTATTATACTTAAAGTATGCACTATGAGATAAACATGTTATTTATATGTAAGTGCTTAAGAATGCACACATGCTCAATACAATACTATAAGTATATAAAATAAACAAGTTGCCAAAACCACACTTGGCATGTTAAAAACAATTCATTAAGTTTAATTGTAGTTAATAGCTTTAAGAGATTATTTTCGTTAGTGAGATTAGGAGATAAGGGAGTACATACGATCTTGCTGAGCATAAAAAGATATCTTCGAAATAAAGCTAGCATCATAACTAAATTAGTTAATTATTTATATAAGCTTGTATGTGTGTATTAGTATCCCTATCCATTGCCTAAAACACTTATACTTAAGAACTATAGTTTTGTTTATTGTTAACTACCATTGCATAATACACTCGTACATTTATTTTGATTCTACGCTAACATAATTCAAGTTTAACATGTTTGCTTATTAGCTTGAAGCTATACCTATGTATATATGAGTATACATGTCTACTTATACATGTAGATGTTCAACTCACTAAAAGTTAGGAAAACTGGGAAATACTACCTCAACTCTTTATCTCCTTATTAACCTTGCTTTGATTCACACCTCTCTTGAAGAAGATCCTATTTCTATCTACTACCCCTAAAAGTAATTGCTTGTTCCATCATGTCTCAAAATCCACACTACCCTTACTCTTTCTCCCTTGAGAGTGTGACTTTACTTCCTTGCTTTGGATACTATAAGTCTCTCAGTAGTTCTCAACTCTTCCTTGCAAGTCCACTCTTTTCTGTGGTTCCTTGTTGCAATTTTAAGTCCCCTGGTCAAATCTGGAAAGTCCTTTACTACTCAAGTTATAGCTAATTCACTATTCTTTTTCTAGGTTTCCACTTCCAACCCACATTCAACTCTTCTCACTTATCACATTTTTAAGTCCTTAAATTTTCTTATTAAAACTCTCAATAGTAACTCCCTATTGTTGCAAGAATTATTGCTTACCATTGCTACAATTTATAGTCTTTTATTATTGAAACCTACATATTTTCTTTGCAAAAATCACTTTAGTATTTGTTCCCATGATTTTTAGCAATAAACTCAACCTAATTTTATCATCACTAAGTGATATAGTCTCATAACTTTATCATCACTAACTGATATACTCTAAAATATGACCTGACTATATACACTGTGCTTTTACCCTTATAAATTCCCTGCTCCTATTTTTATCCATTATAGATTTTTTTTTGCAGTAGGAATTTTGCAACAGAGGTTTCGCAGCAATCATACCCTTTGCTTTATATGGTTTGTTTGATTGTTCTCAACAGTTACAACACCATCTCTTGCAATCTTTATTAATCATCAAACCTAAACAACCATTTCAGCCTAAAATTTTGAATAATTAAAACTTAAAACCTTACTTGCGATCATGCCAACAAAAGCATGTGTTGTTCTACTGTTGTTGTCCAAAAATCTAGCCACCAAAATTGAGCCTTAAGCTGCCTTCTCCACCTCCCTTTTACATCAACAACAGCCTCACCTACCCTTTCTCTAAAATATCTACCCCTTTTATAAATAACACATCCATATATGGTAGCAATGGAAATCCCTATTTGCAGTAGCAATTAATAGTAACCACACCACCCCTATCTATCCATGCAAAATTTAGATTCCAATTATTCATGTTATTATAGTATAAAAAGAACATCACCTCTTTCAACTCTTTATCCCCCAACATCAGCAAGCCCAACTCCCTTTTTATAAATTTAGGCTTGAGCTAAAATAGCAGTAGCAACCTTTATCCTTCGTTCTCAATTCTCCCTTTTTAAACCCCATAAATTCCTCTTTATCCTTCTATAAATTTACCATTATAATTGACAAACTCTAATCACACACCCAAACCATTAGCCTAGCCTAAAACCCTCTAGTTATATCCAAAACTTGATAGAAATCAACAGTTATTCTTGCTGCACATTCTGCAGAATCACCTACTATACCCTCACTAGCCAACTACTTTTCTTGCACCTTAGAATTGCACAAACTCCACTAACCTTCAGCACATCAATTCATCAACATTAATATGCACTCATTCATTCAATCCTAAAGGTTTTCTCCCTTAAACGGTATCTACATATTTGTTTTCTCTATAGAATTGCTGAAAGTAATGACTCAAACTAAAACTTTTTATCAACCACCTACAACTATTATTGTTCACAAAAATTGCAACAGCTACGTCTGTCTCTTGTCATTTTTTTCCAATTCACATTTTATACGAAGGAAAAAGCTGACCTTATTCTATATTAGTGGCAATCCCTTGTTTATCCCAGTTTTTTTTAACTTGATTCCATTTTAATTCTAATTGAATTAATCATCTATTTCTTTCATTATGCTTTAACCTTCTGCTACTCCTCAACTGCCTTTAATAATTCATGCCATATCCTCTGAGGATTAATTTGAATACACACACACACACACACTTTCACTAATTCAATTGTAGTTTTCTTTTTTCTTAGATCATTTTCTCCAAATTCCACTCCCAGCTTCAATTCTGAAGCTTAAAAAATTATTTTCTTCTTTCATTATTATTATTATTATTATTATTATTATTATTATTTGTCTCCTTTGTCTCAACCGACTTCAACACCAAATTTGAGTGAGTTTTAAGTCAGCTCCTTAGCCAATTTCTATATAAATCCTTTTCATTCCCTTCCTTTTCAATTTAGTCCTAAGTGTTGCTCATAGATTTGAACCCCTTCCTTTTTATAGTCATTCACTTAAATACTTCTCATGGCATTTTTTTTCTTAATTTGAATTAGATTTCTTTTAAAACATCTCCTTATGAATTTCTTAAAAATATTCATCTAACACTTTTTTAAATTTCCAAGTTCTCATAATTAAAACCTAATGTCCTTATTCTCTTGTGCTTTATTCTAATCATCTTTAAATAATTCTCCTCTTAAAATCCTCTCATTCTAATAATCCTCACGTATAATTAGTTAATCACCTGCCTCATTTTAGCCATAATCACTTAATTATACTCAAAACAACTCATGAGAGTTTCTCGAGTGTTGCATATTATCCTTAATTGACATTGTGTAATGAGATTAGTTTAGGCTGAGAATTTAGGCCGTGAACTAACACGTCCAAAGCTATAAATGCTTATTCACATGCATAAACATGATGGTCTTAACTTTGTTGGTGAATGCTCTCGCTAAATTCATGTAATTCAATTTTTTATGATTTAATTTAACTTTTGAACATCAATGTCTGGAAATGAATCTAACAATGTTATTTTTGTTGATTGGCCATTGTATTTTATTTATAGGATAGGTATGTCAAACTTCAAGAGTGACATTCACAAAATGATGCTCAAATTGATGAAAGTCAACTATACTATGAGGCTGTTGGTGGTGTAAAGAAGAAAAAATTGTTTGGCCTTAAGTCTTATGCAACATACTGTTATGGACATAGCCTTGGTTCATCTTCTATGTCATCTGGTACTTACTCAACTACTCCTACAAATGCTTAAGGATGGGTATGCAAAAGATGTTAGATTTATCTAAAGGAGTTGTTAGGGACATGATACTTGAACTTTCAGATCGTTTGCTACCCATACTTGAGCACCGCTTGCCCCATCGAGTTTTACCATCCTCGGATGCTATAGTTACCATTGATCTTTCTACAGGCACTTTTGGTTCTCTGACGACACATCATTCCAATGTTGCAGATGATTCACATCCTCCATTGCAATAGTCATGGATCTTTGTAGTAAACTTTGTTACAATTTATTTGTATTGTGTTTAGAGTTTGGACTTTTTCATGACATGTTTAGTCTTTAAGTGAAATTTAGAACTATATGTATGCTTTTAAATTTTTTTACTAATAGATTTGATGTCTTTTATATGGATATATTTGAGTGGTGATTTCACATACTTTAGCATTTTATAGTTGATATTGATAATTGTGTAATGGACATAGAAAATATGGAAAGTAAAGAATATGAAAAAAATGAAAACAAATCTACAACAAAATATTATATTGAAACATTTTCTAAAAAAGAAAAAAATAATTATTATAAAAGAATTGTAATGGACTCTGCAATAGAATTTTATAATTTTCATAATTTAATTTTATTTTGCAATAGATTTGGGGATGGATATTTCTTTCACTATTTTTTAAAAAATACAATTCCTATTTATCTGCAACAGATGAGAGAGGGATTTTCCATTGCAGAATTTAAAAAAAATATAAATCCAATGAAATTTTTATTATATTCTTGACGATGATATTTTCATACGCAACGGAAAAATTCTGTCGTGAATATTTCGTGAAGGAAAATTTCATCATAGAAAATCCTCTATGAAATTATACTGACAAAAAGAAATTTGTCGTCAAATATTATTTTGTGACTAAAATTGTAATTTTTACAATGGATCCATCCGTCTCGGATTCTAATTTTTTTTTTGTAATATTTGTAAACTCATAAATTTAAATTGGATGATATATGAGAAAATATACATTTGCCCTATTTTTGAAATCAAAATTTGGTTCATAAATCACTGAAATGCTGATCAAGTTTTTTACCATCTCATCTATATCTATATTTTATTTAAGGGTTAAGTTTAAAATTTATCATCAAATTTTACGAAATAGGTGGAAAATGCCATCAAATTATTATTTTTTAATTTTGTCTACACTTTCAAAATGGTCTAGAAATACTCTTAAAGGATATAGTGACCAATTATTAACTGCCACGTATCCTGCACTTTAAGGGTAAAACATGTTAGTTTCAATAAATTTAGGAATAAAAAATAACTATTTTGAAAAGTAT
>CANXYI012265302.1:0-12747 GCA_948208565.1 Hura crepitans | reverse complement strand
ATGGCATGAAGAAATATGCAATGAGAATATAGTTAATGATAATATAATTGAAGTGTTATGAGACTACAAGAGTCTTGAGATATTTTAGCTGTTTATGAGTGATGTATGGTTTGAATAAATTATATTAAATGTTGGTTTAATGTTATGAGATTAAATATGGATGAATTTAAATAAATGGTTATATTCAATAATTGTTTCAATTACACCACTAAGCAATACACTTAGCGCATAATTTAGTTTGCGATGTGCAGGTAAGAAGAATAATTGAGTCTTGCCTTAGAATAGCCAAAGAAGCAAGGAGAAGGCTTTTTTTTTTTTGTAAATTTTAAAGATGTTTTGGATTTATGTAATATATAGACTATAGGGAATTGCACTTTTTGGTCAGTTATGTAATTTTAGGCCTAAGCCGAAGTATGTAAATAATTATAGTTCTTATAAAGTGGGTCTGTAATTGTAAATCTAAATACACTTTTAAATTCAGTTATGCATGTTTAACGTCTCATCCTATGGTTGAGACTGTGTTGTTGAATTTGATATATTTAAGTGATTAGATGGATCATGGACTAGTGAGAATGTATGGAAATGATTATAGAAGTGTTTTTCACAAGTTTAAAATTTTTGGATAGTGCTTGGTACAGCCATTATATTGCCAAAATTTTTGCATGAGGATTCCAAATTTTTAGACTCATAATATGATGTTATGAAGTTTTAAACAAGTTAATAATGTTATATATATCATAATCTTATATTTTTTTATTAAGAAAAGTATATTTATAATAAATCCTGAAGAGTTTTATGATAATATGAGGATAGCAACTAATGTGTCGCACACCTTCGTCATGTCAGGCGATCGATCGGCAATCGGATCAAATAAAAAGTGTCATACTAAGGATTATTATCCTTAGTATGGGTAGTCTTTCACATAGGTCAAGGTACTATAGGAGAGGAAGAGGACTAATATTGTATCAGCTTTACACTAGAGTCACTTTTGTATGAACTTTCATAAAGCCTAGCCATTTTACACCCACATATATGGCATATAGAGTAGAATGCTTATGTATTTATGTATAAATATTTAAAAATTATAAAGCATCACAAATTTGTGTTATTTTTGTCAATCAAGGTTTGTAAATGCTTAAAGCATGTGAATGCTTATGATGTATGGTGTGCTTGATGAGATATGCTTAAAATTTGATGAAATTGTGTGATGTATATGCCCTTTCTGTGTTATATGTTTGAGTTATATTATGACATTAATGAGGAAATCAATCATAGTATGGTCAAAATAATTGTATGAGGTATATAGAAGTGTTTTTTCCTTGCAACATTTTTTGGGTAGTGCCATGGATAATAGTTACGCTGCCATATTTTCAACACTATGATCCATTAGTGGTATACGTCTTCAAAATAATAAAATGTTTTATTTGCTAATAACTATATTCTTAGTACATTATCAAATGAAAAGTTTTGGCATTCTTTTCTCATGAGTGTATACATGTTTGGTAACATCATGTGACACCTCTTACTCGATTTGATCGCCAGCCGGTTATCAAAAATGACTAAAGAGTACACATATAACATGCTATCCAATCTCTACTTATATCATCATTGAGAAAGATCTTATCATACTTGATTTAAAACATAAAATATGAGTTCTCAAAAAACTTTTCAAAATTGGATTACATATTTAAAATTGAGAATCCTTGTGCTAAAATTTTGGCAGCATAATAGTTGTATCGGGCACTATCTCAAAATTTGAATAGTGACTTGCAATTAATAAGAACACTTCTAAAATAATTCTCAATCATTTCCCTAACTTTGTGATAATTCTTATCACTCTAAATCAACCATAATCACAATCTCAATCTTAACCTCAAGAAATGTAATGCTTGTAAGTCTAAGTTTCATAAATAGTACCTCAATGGCATGAATAGTATTCCTTGTGAGTCGGGGCACCTTAATAAGGCCAAAAGGGGCGTATTGGTCATAAAACTTTGACAGGCCAAAAAATGGACAAAATGAAATAATTTAAAATTTTAGCAGAACCAATAAATCAATACGAGTTTAAGAACTAGTGAAAAGTGACATAAAATGAGGTTATGCCAAGACAGCCCTGAGATGTGCCCAAACCGACCCAAAAATACCATACTCTGAACCTTAAAAATTCCAATCTACATGGTGGTGAAGGAATTTTAATTTTTGGAGACCATTTGATATTTATTTGGAATATTTTATTTCAATAGGTGAATAGTAACTATAGCTGCCGATGGAATTTTGACTTGAAATTATATGAGTCTCTTAATGGCACTAATCAAGGATTTTTAAAATTGAAATGAATATTTTTGGAGGTCTAGAGAAATTTCTATGAATTTTTGAAGTTTAAGAGAAAATGGACTATTAGATCGCCACGTGTCATGATCCGAGCCATCCAGCCCACTAATATAAAAGGGTATACACATATAGGGGTGCCACATGCGCCAAATTTACCTCCCACCCCTCACATATCCCTTAGGTCAATGCTATTACCTCTTTCTCTCTCCTTCCATTTTTGCTTCATTTTTTCCTTAATTCTAGCCTATTTCTCCCAAATTTTATATGATTCTTGATCTCTATAGCCTCTTGAAGCTATTCTAATTAACAAAAATTAGAAAAGAAGGCTAAAAAGTGATATATTGACACTTCGTAAATAGTGTCAAATTTAAGTGTAAGTGATTTTATCCTAAATTTTATTTTTGTTTTAGGTAACTTAGGTAATTCTAAGAAATTTCATGGTTTTAGATTTCAATTTAGAGTCATGTATAATTTTTAGGAATTTTTCTAAAGTAAAATTGGTTATGTTTAGGTCAAAGAGAAGGAATTGAAGGAGAACCCCATTCAAGACCTTGAAGTGGTGGAAAAAGGGGTGTTTTCACACCTTAGGTCTGTGGACTTGACTTAATTGATGCATGCCATGTAATTATGCATGAGTTTGTATGTATACATGTGTATGAAAATGGTATAACTTAGTGTTAGGCATGGAATTGATGTAAATGGATGGTATGATTATGTTAATGGCATGAAAATAACATTGTATGCATAATTTGGGTGAGAAAAATCAAGTGTAGGTGTGCGTGCTATGTATGGCCAAATGGTGTGCATGTATGGGATGGCATATGTATAGCATGCTAGGTATGGCATTGACATGGAAATGAGATGCAAAATTCATGCTAGGAATGTGAATACTAATAAATAGATGTGTGGAATGATAGCTTGAGAAATGGTGGCCTAAAATGATATGTAATGGTGCCATAAGTAATGATTTGTGAAATGGTGATTGTATGTGTACAAATACTAGCATGATGATGATAAATGAGGTAATAATGATTATGGGATAAAATGGTTGTAGGAATAATGAATTTATGTTTGGTATGATTAGATATGTGGAAAGCATGATTTTGGAAAGTGATCAAATGAATAGTAACCTAAGCTAAAAATGATTAAATGAATAGTGATTATGCGATAAACAACCTAAAATGGGAAAAGTGTTTATTGTGTTAGAAATGAATATAGGTGTTGTTAATGACATGATATAAAGTGAAAAATGAATAATAACTTTATAAGTGAATAATTAGCCCATCATTTAGACACCTACTAGATGGGTTAACTGGTTAACTAGGGAATTAGTAGCTGCTAGATAGGTTGGTCCTTTTTTGGCCATTATTGTTTAATGTGATTATGGGTGCAGCCATTGAGGATCTAAGGATGAACCTTGCACACTCGGGTATTGGGACGTCCACCTAGGCTAATCTTTGCTACCCATTGGTTTCAAGTGGATATTAGGAGGTCTCATAGGGCTGATCCCTACTATCCTTCCGTGTTGCACTAAAGACATTGATTTGGGGTATTGAGAGGTCCCACGGGGTTGATCCCTGCTATCCCATTTATAAATATTGGGAGGTCTACAGATTGATCCTTGCTATCTGCCTATTTGGTATTGGGAAGTTTATAAACTGGTCTCTGTATTAGACTAGGTAGATGTAGCTATTAAAGCCTAAAATATGGGCCAATACATAGCATAAATTCCACTATCTAATGTCTTAAAGTGTAATATGTCTGTCATGGGCCTAAATAACATCACACTTAAATAAATATAACCCTATTAGACTAGGAATAATAGTAATTGAGTAAATACATGGATTTAAATAATTGAGCTAACCAAATAGAATATTTATTAGTTACTTTCATGACAAGGCACTGTAAGATATAGCACATAATTGGGACATGACCTGAAAAACCTGCATGGAAATGGCTATAGTGGATGTGTATGTATACATGTGACATTATATGTATCTCTGCATTAATGACATGTATTTATTGTGTCAAGTCCACCACTAATTGCATACTCAATATGCCGGTGTTTTGATGCACCAGTCATAGACAGGGTAACTATTTAGCTTTATCAGTGTAGTTTAGCTGTTGCTGAGTTCCTTTTTGGTATATTTCTGTGCACTATTGGTTATAATATAAAAAAGCACTCGCGTATATTGTGGTTAGTAATAGATAGTGGATGTATATTATGGATGCTTATGTAATAAACTATATGATCTGTGTGAACTCAAACTTATGATGAAAATATATGCCTGTCTAGTTGTTGGATAACTATGGGTCTGAGACCTTGTGATTGTTGTGTGACTGTGTGAAGGATTTATTTAGAGGACCAGAAGGGTCAAGGAGTTAAGGGTTGAGTATGTGATGTTTATAGAAGTGCTTTTTGTATAGGAAAAAATTTTGGTTTTTCACCCAGGTAGCCATTATGCTGTCCAATGTTCTATAAATTGAATAATAGATGTAAACTAGTGTTTTATCAGACTAAAATAGGTAGTATTAGAAAGTTTTATAGTAATAACCACTAGTCAATTATGGTATGATAGAAATGTGAAATAAGTTGTAAGTGTTAAACAAATGAACCCTGGGGTAATTTAAGGATGGGTGACCTAAGGGAAGTAGCATGCTTTGTCTATTTCCTTCAGGAATGGGCAAGGTGTGTTACATTTAGTGGTATCAGAGTGAGTTTAGGCATTCCTAGGTGTACTATACATGAGTGCTAAGGTATAGGATTCTCTATTTGGGTTAAAGCTACACTACATGAAGTTGATATATTATTTTCTATATAGTTATACATGATAAGTGAATAGACCCCATCGAAATGTGGTGAAGAGGTGAATAGCTATGCTTCTACCACCATCTATGGCCTAGAGGTGAGTGCAGCCACACCAAAGTCAAGTGATGCTACATGTTAACCACCACCATAGCCACAACCTCAGACTCAAGCCTTATTAGCATTGTTGCAGTAAATAATAGATTTGCTGAGGCATACTGCTGCTCTAACACCTTTAGCTCTCGGACCACCTCTAGCTCTCAGACCGCCTCCACTAGCCCCAGAAGTATTGCAAAAGACTTATAATCAATGGGAGGACATGCTGCAAGAGCAGAATACTAGTTGGAGTGGACTATGAGAATATTAGAACAAGTGGAATGCATGGAGGAAGAATGTTTGAAATGTGCTACCTCTCTCCTTTAAGAAGAAGCTTTCCACTAGTGGGACACAATAAAAAGGAGGAAAACATTAGCAGAGCTTACTTAGGAGTATTTTTAGAAGGAGTTTCACAAGAGGTATATTCTAGAGTCTTATAAGGATAAAAGGAGACAAAAATTCTTGGACCTGAGATAGGGGCAGATGTCAGTGTCAGAATATGATAAGGACTTCTCTCGCCTGAGCAGATACATTGAGGAGTTCTTACCTAATGAGGAAGAACACTATAAGAGGTTCAAAAAAGGGCCTCAATGTTGAGCTATGGATGTAGATTGCCACCACAAATATTAGAGATTTTTCAGAGTTGGTCGCTACAGCTTATGACTTAGAGGACATGATGTAGGAAAAAAATGATCTATTTCAAAGGAAGAGACCATTTGTTGCAGGTCAAATGAGTTCAGCTCTAAGAAGGGGCAAAAGATAGAGGGAGTTCCACCCTAGTCAGCAGTCTCAAAGATAGTCAGGATAGCAGTCCTAGAGGCAAGCTCCATCTCAAAAGCCAGGTCAGGCCATTTCTCTTAGGCCTTGAGTGCTCTGGTGTCTATAGTCAGGAGTGCACCTTTGACATGTGGGAGTTGCATAAAAGACATTAGGGGTAGTGTTGGTAGTATAGGAGAGGAGAATGCTTCATATGTAAAGCCAGAGATTATTTTTAGCAGGAGTGTCCTCAGAGACAACTTGAGGCTGCACAAACCTGGGCATCAGCTTTAGCAACACCTAATAGAGGACCAAGACAAACAAGGTAAGAGCAGCTGAGTACCAATCAAAGGATGAGGTCGAAGGCTAGAGCTTCAGTATGGCAGTACACTATCTATGCTCGGGGAGGAACCTAAAGCATCATATTTCATTACTAGTACTTTTTACTTATTTGATGCACCTATGTGAGCATTAATTGATCTTAGTTCCACAAATTCTTATATTTGCACCACACAAGCATGAGATAAGGGACTTAAGCTAGAGTCAATAAACTTAGACATTCAAGTAAGCAACTCGATTGTGAAGAGTGTAATGGTGAACACAGTTTATTGACACTATCCTCTAATAATTGAAGATCAGACATTTCTAGTAGATCTGATAGAACTTCCTTTTCATGAGTTTGATGTCATATTGGGTATGGACTGACTCTCAGAACATAAATTAACAATTGATTGTGAGAGAAAAGGCTGAGTCTATGGACGATAGATGGATAAGAAATAATAGTTATAAGTAAAAGAAATTCTTTGTCAAACATTATTTCAACTATTATAGCTAGACGACTCATTCAGAATGGATGTGAAGCATACTTAGCTAATGTAGTGGATAGTAGGAAAATAACACCTAGCCTTGATCAGATACCAGTGGTATCAAAATTCCTAGATGTATTCTCAGATGAATTACCTTGGTTACCACAATGTCAAGAGTTGGATTTTGAGATTGAGGTATATCCTAGCACAAACCCAGTGTCTATTACTCCATATTAAATAGCACCTATAGAATTAAAGGAGTTGAAGTTGCAATTGCAAGAACTATTGGATAAAGGCTTTATTAGGCTTAGTGTTTTGCCATGGGAAGCACTTGTATTATTTGTGAAAAAAGAAAGACAAGTTGCTTCAGCTATGTATTGATTATAAGTAACTGAATAAAGTAATAGTTAAGAATAAATACCCGTTGCCTAGAATTGATGACCTCTTTGATCAGTTATCGAGTGCCAGTATCTTCTCCAAAATAAATTTGAGGTTAAGGTATCATCAGCTTTAGATTAAGGAATCTGACATCCTTAAAACTACCTTTAGGACTCGATATGGGCATTATGAATTCCTAGTGATGCCATTTAGGCTCACTAATGGCCCAGTAGCCTTTATGGACTTGATGAACCGAATTTTCAAACCTTATTTGGATTAGTTTGTTGTGGTGTTTATAGATGACATTTTGGTGTATTCCAGGATTTCAGAGGAACAAAAGCATTACCTTAGGATTATGTTGCAGACCTTGAAAGAGAGGCATTTATATGCTAAATTGAGCAAATGTGAGTTTTAGTTGGAAGAGGTAACCTTTTTGGGCCATATTACCTCAACTGAAGGTATTAGAGTTAACCTAAGTAAAGTTAAAGGTGTGTTGGAGTGGATCCTCCTAGGAACGTGATTGAGATTTAAAGTTTCCTAAGACTAAAAGCATATTATCAGAGGTTCGTAAAGGGTTTTTTGATGGCTACAGCTCCATTAACATGGCTGATAAGAAAAGATGTGAGGTTTGAATGGGATGATAAGTGTTAAGCTAGTTTTGATAAGTTAAAAATATTATTGATAGAGGCTCCTATTCTTACTTAGCCTAAACAAGGGAAGGAGTTCGTGACATATAGTGATGCCTCACACAATGGGCTTTGTAGTGTTTGGATGCAAAAAGGCAAGGTGATTATATATCCCTCCAGGCAATTAAAGCCTCATGAGAAGAATTATCCCACACATGACCTAGAATTGGCTGCTATTGTATTTGTATTGAATGTATGGAGATATTACTTGTATAAAGAAATGTGTTACATTTATATTGACCATAAAAGTTTAAAGTACTTACCCACACAGAAGGAATTAAATCTCAGTCAACGACAATGGATAGAGTTAATTAAGGATTATGATTGTTTGCTCGACTATCATCTAGGAAAGGTAAACATGGTTACAAATGCTTTAAATAGGAAACTCATTGGCACCTTGAAACTCATGCATGCCAGAGTGAAGTATACAGCAAAAGATGTCATTTTGGCTAAAATACAAATTAAACTCAACTTTAAGTAGCAGATAAAGGAGGCCTAGTTGAAAGATGAATAGATGGTGCAAACTATAAGTAAGGTCAAAGAGGGAAAGACTTGAGGGTTTGAACTAAGTGATGATGGAAGCTTGTACTATTCTAATAGGTTGTGTGTACCAAAAGTAGATGGATTGAGAATGCAGATCTTGAAGGAGCCTTACAAAGCTCTATACTCCATACACCTAGGGAGCACAAAGATGTACCTTAACTTGAAACCCCATTACTGGTCACCAAGAATGATGTGGGAGGTAGCTGAATATATAGCCTAATGTTTAACTTGCTAGCAAGTAAAAGTTAAACACTAGGTTCCTTCTAGATTGTTACACCCAATAGCAATCCCAGAATGAAAATGAGAGAAGATCATCATAGACTTTTTAATGAGGCTATCACTAACTAGAATTAAATGTGATGTTGTATGGGTGATAGTGGATTGATTAACCAAGACAGCTCATTTCATTCTGATAAGAATGGTTTATTCATTAGAAAAGTTAGCTCAACTTTATATTGATGAAATTATATGGTCACATAAAGTACCAGTAGCCATCATTTTCGATAGAGACTTAAGGTTCACTTTCAGATTTTGGAAGAAGCTGTAGGAGGTATTAGGTACTTGACTAACATATAGCATAACATTTCACCCTCAGATATATGGACTATCAAAATAGGTGATATAGATATTGGAAGATATGCTACATAGCTGTGCAATAGAGTTTGGAGTTAACTAGGATCAATACCTATCATTGATTGAATTTGCTTACTACAACAGCCACCAAGCGAGCTTAAGAATGGCACCCTATAAGGCACTATATGGTAGAAGGTGCAGAATTCCCTTTTGTTTTAAGTGAGGTGGGGGAATGTAAGATTGTGGGATCCGAGTTGATCCAAGATATGGAAGAGAAGGTTAAGATTATAAGAGATAGACTAAAAGCCACCTTGGACTGATAGAAATCATATGTAGACTTGAAATAGAGAGACATTGAGTATGAAGTTAGTGAATAAGTATTCTTAAAAGTGTCACCATGGAAGAAAATGCTTAGATTTGGTAAAAAAGGGAAACTCAATCTTAGATTTATTGGTCCCTACCAGATCACAAAATATGTGGGACCTTCGGCATATAGATTGGCATTGCCTTTTGAGTTGCAACAAATTCATGACATATTTCATGTATCAATGTTGAGGTGATACAAATCAAATCTGTCACATGTGATAGCCATAGAGGAGATACAAGTATAGCCTGACTTAACGTATGAGGAAGAACCGATGCAGATCCTGGCTAAAGAAGTAAAATAGCTGAGAAATAAGTCAATCCCTCTAGTAAAGGTGCTTTGGAGACACTATAATACCATAAAAGCCATATGAGAGAGTGAAGAGTAGATGAAGGCATAATAATTGCATCTATTCACAATAGGTAATTTCAAGGACAAAATTTCTTAAGAAGGGAAGAATTGTAATGCTCGTAAGTCTAAGTTTCATTAACAATACCTTCGTGGCATGAATAGCATTCCTTGTGAGTCGAGGCACCTTAATAAGTCTAAAAAGGGGCGTATTCATCATAAAACTTTAATGGGCCAAAAAATGGACAAAATGAAATAATTTAAAAATTTAGCAAAACCAATAAATCATTTCGAGTTAAGAACTAGTGAATAGTGACATAAAATGAGGTTGTGTTAGGATAACCTCAGGATATGCCTGGATGAACTCAAAAATACCATACCCTAATCCTTAAAAATTCTAATCTACATGTTAGTGAAGGAATTTTAATTTTTTTAGACCATTTGATATTTATTTGGAATATTTTATTTCAGCAGGTGAATAGTAACTATAGTTGTGGATAGAATTTTGACTTTAAATCTTATGAGTCTCTTAATGGCACAAATCAAATATTTTTGAAACTAAATTTAGAGGTCTAGAGAAATTTTTATGAATTTCTAAAGTTTAAGAAAAAATCGAGAGAAAATAGAGTGTTAGATCACCATTTGTCATGATTCGAGTTGTCCACCCCACTAATATAAAAGGGTGTGCACATGTGGGGCTGCCACATGTACTAAATTCACCTCCCACCCCTCATATCTCCCTTAGGCCGATGACATTCCCTCTTTCTCTCTCCTCCCATTTTTACTTCACTTCTTCCTCAATTCAAGCCCATTTCTCCCAAATTTTATATGCTTCTTGCCCTTTACAATCTCTTAAAGCTATTCCAATTAATAAAAATTAGAAAAGAAGGTTAAAAAGTGAGATATTGACTTTTGGTGAATAGTGTCAAAATTGTGTGTAGGTGATTTTATCCTAATTTTTATTTTTGTTTTAGGTAATTTAGGTAATTCTAAGAAATTTCATGGTTTTAGATTTAAATTTAGAGTTATGTATAATTTTTAAGAATCTTTCTAAGGTAAAATTGGTTATGTTTTCAAAGAGAAGGAATTGAAGGAGAACTGCATTTAAGACCTTGAAGTGGTGTACAAAAGGGTGTTTTCACACCCTAGGTATGTGGACTTGACTCAATTGATGCATGCCATGTGCATGATTTTACATGTATAAATATGTATGGAAAATGGTATAACTTAGGGTTAGGCATGGAATTAATGTAAATGGATGGTAAGATTGTGTTACTGGCATGAAAATAACATTGTATGTATGATTTGGGTGAGAGAAACCAAGTGTAAGTGTATATGCTATGTGCTATGTGTGGCCGAATGTTGTGCATGTTTGGGATGGCATGAGTATTCATGTGTATGGCATGCTAGGTATGGCATTGACATGGAAATGAGATGCAAAATTCATGCTATGAATGTGAATACTAATAATAAGATGTGTGGAATGATAGCTTCAGAAATGGTGACATAAAATGATGTGTAATGGTGCCATAGGTAATGATTTGTGAAATGGTGATTATATGTGTACAAATACTAGCATGATAATAATAAATGGGGTAATGATAATTGTGGGATAAAATGGTTACAGGAATAATGAATTTATGTTTGGTATTATTAGAGGTGTGGAAAGCAAGATTTAAAAAAGTGACCAATGAATAGTGATTATGTGGCAAACGACCTAAAATTGGAAAAAATGTTTATTGTGTTAGAAATGAATATAGGTGTTATTAATGACATGATATAAGGTGAAAAATGAATAATAACTATAAAAGTGAATAAGGAATAGTGACATGGCCTATCAGTTAGACACCTTTTGGATGGGTTGATCAGTCAACTAGGGAATTATGAGCTGCTAAGTAGGTTGGTCCTTTTGGGGCCATTATTATTTGATGTGATGGTGGGTACAGCTGTCAAGGTTTTAAGGATGAACCCTGCACACTTAAGTATTGGGAGGTCCACCTGGGCTGATCCCTACTACCCATTGGTTTCATATGGATATTGGGAGGTCCTACGGGGCTGATCCTACTATCCACTCGTGTTGCACTAGACACATTGATTTATGGTATTGGGAGGTCCTATGGGGCTAATCCATATTATCCCACTTATAAATATTATGAGGTCTATGGACTGATCCCTACTATCTATCAGTTCAGTATTGAGAGGTTTATAGACTGATCCCGGCTATTGGACCAGGTAAGTGCAGCTACTGTGGCCTAAAATATGGGCCACTGCATAGCATAAATCCTTTTATCTAGTGTCTTAAAGTGTAGTGTGTCTGTCATGGGCTTAAATAACATCACACTTAAATAAATACAACCCTATTAAACTAGCAATAATGGTAATTGAGTAAATAATTGAGCTAACCAAATAGAATATGAACTAGTTACTCGCATGACAAGGCACTGTATGATATAGCACATAATTGGGACATGACCTAAAAAACCTACATGAAAATGGCTATAGTGCATGTTTGTGTATAAATGTGACATCATATGTGTATCTGCATTAATGACATGCATTTATTATGTCAATTCCATCACTGAGTGCATACTCAGCATGTCAGTGTTCTGATGTGTAGGTTATAGATAGGGTAGCTATTCATCTTCATTAGTGCAGTGTAGTTGTTGCTGAGTTCTTTTTTGGTATATTTCTATACTCTGTTGGTTATAATATAGAAAAGCACTCATGTATATTGGGGTTAGTATTAGATAGTGGATGTATATTATGGATGCTTATGTAATAAACTATATGATCTATGTGAACCTGAACTTATGATGGAAATATATGCCTATCTAGTTGTTGGATAACTGTGGGCCTGAGACCATTTGATTGTTGTGTGACTATGTAGAGGATTGATTTAGAGGACCAAAGGGTTAAGGAGTTGAGGGTTAAGTCTATGATGTTTATAGAAGTGCTTTTTGTGCAGGAAAAATTTTTGGTTTTTCACCCAAGTAACTGTTATGCTACCCAAATTTCTATAAAGTGAATAATATATGTAAACTAGTGTTTTATCATACTAAA
>CANXYI012265246.1:0-14146 GCA_948208565.1 Hura crepitans | reverse complement strand
TATGGGAGGGGAAGAGAGACATGTATGGGCTAGAAAACAAATGAATACTTAATTATTATTTACATATTTATATGGTAAAGGGATGGTTAGGATTAAAAGATGACATATACACATAGATGGTTAGATTTATTCCATATGTATATTCTTTAAAAATATCATTTATTCATTTAACACCTCATTAATCCCTCATTTTCACTTGGATGGCCAAGATTTATCATGATACTATTTAATCCAATGGGCAAAAATGCTCCCTACACCATTATTTCTCCATTTTTCCTTAAATAGACACATTTAATTGAATTTATTTTCCTAAATATTCTTCCAATAGGTCCCATGTTTAGAAAATTCCAACATTGTGATTTTTGAATTCCTCAAAATTTTTTTCCATCAAGACATGCCACTTTTGAAATTTTCTGAGCACATTTTTGATTTTTTTCATTCAGCTCTAAGTACTTTACTATTTGCCATATACCATAAATTTAGATTTTGTTTTTGACTTTTAACCTCCTATATGACCTCAAATGATCCTCAAATTTCACCACAATTTATCTTATAATAAATACAAATTTTAGGTTGGGTTAGCTCCATTTGGCTTGAGGACACTATTCACGGCCCGAGTGGCACTCTGACCGAGGCCCATTTTTGAACCTCATTTTTCATGCATGTTCTCATCATTATTGGGCCACATGTCACTTTTTTATTACTCCTATGTTCTCCTCTTTTTGACCATAAATATTGAATTTTCCATTTTGCTCTTAGCCTTTCCATGAATTTATCATTTTACCCTTTGATCATTTTTTGCTCTATAATTCACGCCAATCGACACTGCATGATCTGTACATCCATTTCATTCCCCACTTTTTCTTTAAATTCTAATTAAATCCTCATGAAAACTAGACTAGAAGTTGGGGTGTGACATCCAAACTCTTCTCTCTTCATGCCGTTAAAGGTTCTCACTACCATAGGACTTGTTTTGAAATGAGTACTATTAATTGGTAGTGTGTCTAATTTACTTTTAGGCATTACATTAAGAGATTACCCATTATCTATTAAAACTTTAGCTATTAAATTGTCTTTACATTTCACAAGCATATGTAAAGCCTCAATATGCTCAATTCCATTAAATGGAATTTTGTCATTATTAAAGGTTATATAATTGATTGACATTATATTTCCTATAATGTTATTTTGGCTTTCCACTAAGATATCATGGCAAAATGCACTTGGTCTAAAATTTTGAGTAAGGTTGCTTTAAGTGCTTCCGAAGTCAATATCATAGATAATGAGGAAATTTGAGCAAGTATTTTATTCAATTACTAAATAACCTTATATTCACTCTGCTTGATTAATTTCAAGAACTCACATGCTTTTGATACAAAGAACATTTTTTGACTTCTAGTCGATGGTTAAATTACTTGTAAAGTGTCATTGACATTTTCTTTAGTCACTTCATACTCTTTCATCTTTCCTTTTTGCCTTCTTTCCAATATGATATTCATATTTAGCATTAGGATCATAACATTTTGGTAAAGGCAATGCCATAAGTTCTTAATACACTAGAGATATCTAATGATTCTAGACCAATTGTGGAAACAATTCCTTATAGGTAATATGTATAGGATTAAATTGGTCAATTCATTTTTCTCTATCATGATTTTGTTTAGAATGCATTATTTCTCTAATCTCCACCTCTTTTGGGGCATTTTATTAGGCAATATTCAAATCTAAATCAAATAAAGTTGATAAGGAAGAACTCTATGCACTGTGTTAGCAACATAGGGCATATGATATCCTTAGATCATACTAGTCTCCCCTTCTTTCTTTTTGCCTACCTGTTTTTTGCAAGAGCTATTGGTGTCTAACATTTTATCATTTATTTTTCTCTTGTTAATGCCCTACTCAATTCTCTCATCAGCTATAACAAAATCTAAGAAGTTGATCACAATATTTTCCAAAATTTTATCATAAAAAAAGAGGTCCTAACATGTTTAATAAATTTAAAATCATTTCTTTTTTCGTGAAAGGAGGAATTACCTGAGCCACTTTATCCCTTCATCTTTGAGCATATTCTTATAATATTTCTATTATCTTTTTCTACATTGCCCTAAAATCTTTCTTACTAAGGCTAAAATCCAAGTTGTTCTTATACTATTTGAGGAAAGCATTGACCAAATATCTCCACTTACAAATATGAGTTCTATCTAATTACATGTGCCACTAGGGTAACTCCCATTAAACTTCCCTAACAATGTGCATAAAAAGCTTTTTATTATTTATATGAAAGGCTATTTTATTGTAATACAACATTAAATGGCTCTAAGGGCATGACATTCCATTATACTTTTCAAACTCTTGTATTTTGAATTTAAAAGGGATTACCACATCTAGTATTAGACACAATTTTGTAGAGTTCTTTGTCCCAAATATGTTTATCCCTTTAATAGCTTTAAGCCATTCTTCATTCAGGTCAATTTATTTGTTAAAGGGCTTTCAACAGCATTTTTAATACTAGTTGTAACCTTAAAATCATCCAAATCTAGAACTAGCATTTTTTTCCTCTCTTAGGCCGTTTTCTTAAGGCTTTACTTGTGTTTACATCACATAATATTATGTTTCTTGATAGGGTTAAGTTGTGTTAAAGGTTGAGGCTAGAATAATATATTGATTAGCTTCAACATTACTTCATGGCATTATAAAACCTAGGGAAAATTCTAAAGATTTCACAAAATGAGCTAGAGTTTTAGGGGTTACTAATATAAGAAGACTCTCTATTATAGCCTTTCCATTGATAAATTCTATTATTTTGTGAAACTATTCTTTCACGATCAAAATGTCTGATAGCTTTTCCTTTATTTTATCGATTTCACATCTTATTTTCTCTTGTTCCGTATCTTCCACGATTCTTGATCTTAAATGAGTCACATAAGGGTGGGTTGAGTAAGGATGTTTGGGTTGCCGAGTTATCTTTATTACTTTGAATAATATTTTAAAACTTGATAATTTTTTAAGAGAAACATAAGTTAGCCCATCTTGGTTAAAGAAAGATTTCACAAGTCAATTATTTGGTAATCTCTTTTTTATTTTGTTTTTACAAAAAAGTTATAGGTTCTATACAAAACAAGAAATATTATACAATTTTTTATTTGTTAAAAATATGTGACTAAATGAAAAATTACATCAATTTATTCATACTACATGCTATCTAACCCTATTTTAATAATAAAACTCTTATAAGCATATAAATATATGTATGTGCATATGCACATATATGTATGTGTAATCTAAGACCATAAACCCACTAATATTTCTTTAATCTTCTTACAATACTGCTAAAACAAAAACCCTATCTATCAGTGCCAACCTCTTAATTCAAGCTAAATGAATTGTGCATTGTAAGATAACTCCTCATAAATCCCTTCCAAAAAAGTGTTTCGTCCTTTGTCCTAATATTGTATTTTCTTCTTCATTGGAAAAATCCACTTCATGTAATACCTTGGTAATAAAGATAAATTGTATTAACCCATATTGCCACCTAACCAATACTGGTGCATAAACAGTTCCTCCCTACATTCCAACTAGTGGTTCCCATGGATAACCACAATTATATATCATCTCTTAGCTTTTTTTCTAAAAAACCATCCACTTAACATTATCTCTTTCAATCCATGAAAAAATCTTAACCATTGCCTTTTGCTTAGGTATGATTCCAATTAGCTAGCTTGCCCGAAGTGAAACATGTAATTCTTATGGCAATAAAAATCTTTTGCATATGTTACCTAAGGAAATCCAAACTCTAAATGACAAAAGAGATGGTTTAACACCTACATGCTAAGCATTTGTGTGCACACTGTGAATTTTCCACTTCTCGCTCTTCAACACATTGTAAGAAAGCAAAAAGATTTAGACATGATTGCAATAACTGGGCCTACTTGCCTTATCATATTGATAAAGAAAGTAATTACCACTTGATCTATATACCTAATTTCTTTTGGACATATGATCATTCCATAGTTGGCAATTACTAATACTCATAATGCCTCTACCGTTAACAAGTTTGACTATATGAAATCTATCAGGGGAGCCACCTAAATTCCCTGATTGTTTGGGTCATATAGTTCATCCCTTTGAGTGGTTAAAACCCTATTATCTTTGACAATTGTTTTTTCCCATTTTTCTCTAACCTTATGGGTACGAACAATTTGTAACCTAGGTACCTGACATGAAATGATATTCTTTAATTATAGGAGTCATATATATATCTCTAGACATAAAGCATTTGTAAGTGGGTTCCTAATAATGAAGTAGAGCTTTAAGAAGCCTGTAGATATATCAAATATTTTATCCACCCATATATTTTTTTGAATGTTTGCCATTTCCCAAATCTCTTTTAAAATAGTGTAATCATCTGGACAAAAATTAGCTTTTGCTAAGGTAAAGAGTAATGTGTCAACTCTAGAGGAAAGCCTATCTCTTTAGATTCATTTGCCTATATAATGACATCTATTTCATTTAAAATAGAGATATTAAGCTTCTTAGATTTATTGTGTAGAATTAAAAGGTTGGCAAATCAAACTATAATTTTATGAGATATCAATTATCATAAGGTAATAGGCAAAACATCTACTAATCAATATAATTTGATGTGATATATAAATTGCATATATGGTTAAAACACTCTTTTTTTAGCAAGAAAGTGCTAAAGATTTTATTTATATATAAGAAGTGAGCCACATAAACATCTCGATTCCATATAACTAATACAAACTATTTCAGGTTGCTCTTTATAAATATATTTTCAAAATTTAAGACCCTTAGTTCATGTTACAAAATTTGTCTCAAAAAAGGACTACCCCTTATTTAACACACCTTTTTTACATAACTCTCATTTTTATTTGTGTTCTCTAGCCACCATTTTTACTCTCCCTCAAACTCCTCCACTATAGACACATCATTTACTTGGTGATAATTGGATGTACCCTCCTCTACTAGAATGAAATTTCTCAAACTCATCTTTTGGGGGTTCTTCAAGAAATTCGGCTTTTATAGATCTATATTTTTTAGAGTCTTCATTTTTTATTTCAATCAGAGCAAGTCCTACTAATCATAAGTCAACTATGTCCCATTTGATTTGACCATTAAAGTGGTAATTTTCTAGCACCAGAAGGTATCATAAGATATTAATAAAATCTTCAGGATTTTGAGCACACAAAGTCCTCTTAATGTTATACCATACATCTTCATTTTGACATGGGTCTATAAGAGGGTTATCTTTCAGATTTTTTACTAATGTTAGAAAAGGCTAAAAGGAACACAATCCCACCTCCTTCTACTCAAAATCTTTCTTTTATTTGAAAGGTGACAAACATGCAAGTTCTCTAAAAGAAATCTTCAAACCATTCCAGCCAATAGGTTAGCTGATCAAATAATGTTAACCAATCAACAAAATAGAAATTGCTTCTTTCCTTATCAATCCATTTAAAAAAGCAATATATTAGTCATTTCTTTTAAAGAACTACTCCAATTCTATAACACTTGGCTAAATACCATAATAGGTAAAAAGCTTCTTTAGGGAATGTCATAGCAAACTTAGTGGTTATGTAAAGGCAATTCATAAAATGGTACATGGGATGCCAATCTATGAACTTGATAGAGACATCTAAAATTCCATGCCTTTCTAACAAAATATTTTGTAATATGCTTATCATTTAGAAAATTCTCTTTGCCAAGATAGTAACTAAAATGGTTACAACTATTTTTAATGGAAGGACTTGATTAATATTGTTAATTAGAATCTCTAGCAATTCTCGCTCCATTTCTAAAGAGTGTCTTGACCAATATATGAAATTCATAATCATATGAAATCATACATGTGTCATAGAAATTTACAAATGCAATAGATATAACTAGTGATTATGTAAATGACTTAATATCAAAATGGTGCATTAATATTTTAATCTAAAAGGTATCACGGTTGATTTTTTTACTTAGTTCCTAGACTAATGCTACCTCACAATCATTGAATATTGGACTTATAGAGTTTCTTTGTCCATTCCCTGATCAAGGATAGTCTAAGTGAGAATTTTTCAAGGGTTAATATAGATTTCTCATAGTTTTACCAAATACTTCATTCTTACCTTAGGTCTAACTAGATTATATCAAAACCCAATCTATAGGTGGTTATGTGTGAGTCAAAATTGAAAAAAGAATAAAATAATCAATCCATCAATTAAAGGAAAGGTAAAAGAGAATCACAGATAAAAGTGTCGTGATGTAGCATTAGCTTAACTCACTTTTAATCTAAGTAAAGGATTTAGTCCCCAGCAAAGTCACTAGCTATCGCATGAGGGACCCTCTAACGAAGGAGTGCTTAAGCTTTTAGTCCTCTCATTAGATTTTAAAGGTTTTAGAGTTGCCACTAATTGATATGGAGAGTGCAATTAAACGCTCATGGCATGGTTTACATTTGTTAGGTTCAAGGGGTTGATTACTCATAGAGAAGGTGTTAGGTACCCCACCACATCCTAAATCAATACTAAGTATTTTATGACAAATTAAGTGATTTTAATAGTAAATGATCTTGCTCTTGTTCCACTTTTTGCATATAATTGTTAGTAAGTTTCTATGTTTCATTAAAATAAGTTGATTTCTATATTTATATTTTAGAAATAACCTAATTAAAATCAATTTTTGATTTTAGTTGTACTATGCATATTTTTAGAATAAATTAGATTAAACACTATTTTTAATTATAACTAACCTGATTAAAATTTTTCTTATTTTTCATATTTAGAATGGATTTTATTAGAATCAATACGTAGTTTTAACTTATATTTTATTTATATAATATATTTGATTAAAACTCTCTTTTTTTTATTTCTTATTTAAACATATATTATACTTAAAATTTGGAATAAAACTAATAAAAATCAATTCGTAATTTCTCTTTTACTTTTATTTTTGAATATACCTAAAAAAACCATTTAAAATCTTTAATATTTTCCAATTTTTATTCTTTTATAATACATTTGATTAAAATCAAAACTATATCTTATTTTAGAATAACTTAACTAAAATCAATTTCTAACTTTAATCTATTGCTTAAAGTTTTATCAAAGATAACTTGTTTTTTAAATTACATACTTTGATTTTAGTTTTAATAATTCTTCCAATTTTTATAAAAAAGGATTTCTAATTTTTCATCATTTTTTTCAATTTTTTTATAAATAAGTCATTTTTTAGACCCGATAATGACTTGATTTAAAATAAATTAAAATTTTCATATCAAAATATTTATAAAAATAAATTTGTTATTTATGAATTATTAATGAAGAAGGGAAGTAAAAATTGAAGATTAATCCATGCAGAACATATTTAAATCTCAGAAAAAAACCTAATTCCATTTTTTATCTCGACATAAACCCTAAAGGCATATTAGACTTTTGGCACTTTAAACCTTCATATAAAGGCTTTCTATTTTCTCCCTCCTCCCATTTTTCTTTTCTATCAACATTTCTTCCCTCTCTCTTTCTCTTTCTTCTTCTTTTTCTTCTTCTTCTTCCTCATTTCTCTATTGTTCCTAAACCATACTCACCTATAAACATTGCCTTTTGTGTTCCATAAATCCAATGATGATATCCAAAGACACAAGTTAAGTAAATAAGTGTTTTGTGCAAAATAATATCAAAAGAGTGGAAAATCCACCTTAGGGGTAAAATGGTCATTTTGTTGCTTGAGATGAAATAGGTCAAAATGGGACAAGGATTGTTCATGAGTTTTAGAAATAATCGTTAATAGAGATAAAATGAGAAATAAAAGTGAGTTGGCCTATTTATAAGTCACAAAGAACACCAAAATCTCTATTTGACAAGTGAACCATCACATGATAATTCTTACACCCATACAATGACTTCTTAAATTGGACTATTGCAAGTAGTTGCATGATAATTTTCTCTAGATTTTGATAAGCATGACATAATTATGTTCTAAATTAAACATTTAGTCTCTAGAAGCCTGAAATTTGGATAAAATCAAACTAAAGTCATTTTACTCAACCTGAACATCAAAAGTAGATGGAAAAAAAGAGTAAAACTCCATAGAATCAAGACCTATAAATACCTTTTAATGTCAAGTGTTCAATACCTAGTATTCTACATACAATTTGAGAGATTACTCAAATTAAGTATTTTCTTGAGTTTCTTGACATCTTTAGCTAAGCTCTTGAGTGGTAAAATAATATTTAGATTTATCCAAAATGTTATGGAAATTTAAAAATTGTTAAAGAGAGATCATTCCATCCGTATGTGAATATCTTCCACAAATTTGGTATTCTTCTATAAAAAATCATTCGTGAGCTTGAAGCTTTATTACTAGTAAGTACTAAGGATTATAACTTATTTTGTTCATTATTAGAAGCATGTTTCAACATGTATGTAAAATTGGTAGCATCAAAATCAAGTTTTCTCATGAAATAAAGTGTTATATCTTAATTTTTAATAAAAAAACTCATTTTCAAGCTTTGTTTAACTGATTTTGCATAGTAAAAGTTGTTTAAATCATATTTTCAAATCACAAACATGTTTTTTTAGCTTATATATAAATAATGGCATGATTATATAAGAATTATATTACCTATTGAAGTAGTTTCATTGATAAAAATTTCATATCATGTTTTCTTATGAATTTGTATTTATTTTATCATTGTTATATAGTTTATGTGATTGATATGAATTTAGATTCTAAGAAATTGCATTTTGCTTCAGAAAAGCATGGTTTCATGAGTTAATACAGAGAATGCACATTAATTACTATATGTAATGATTATTAAGTCTCAACCAAGAATCTAGTTCTTTGATGATCAATGGCTTTGTCCCTATCTTTAGTTAAAACACTTATGCCTAGTTCATGATTCTTAGTTTGCATCGAGTGGTCACTCCTAACAATTCCTTTGTCATGAGCTTGTCCAGCTCACAATGGTGACTCCATTAAGGAGAAATAATATCACACTTTTTAAAATATGGTTGGCATTGAAAACTCATTCATTAATCCCTATGTTGGAACCTATATTAAACTTTGAAATGAAAAGTGTCTAACATTTTTGGATCCCATGAAATGCTCAAGCCCTAAAAAGTTCAATGCATAAGGTTATGTTCCATCCTAATTCATGTCTAAACCTCAAGCTCTATATAAGATAAACCATAGATCCACCTCTAGACACCTAATTATTGTAATGAATCTGAACTCTTATTAGTTAAAGTTTAATTAGGAGTCTTTCATAGGCACTTTAAAATTATAAGGGGAAATTGATTACCTCTCATTTCCCATGGAAAAAAGGTTACAATTTACTTCAAATAATCTTAACTAGCTAGAATTCAAATTCAATAGGTAGCACACCATGAACAAAATTTTTATGTCCCTATTTATGTATGAATTTAAACTAATCTAAGATAGAAATCAAATTTACCCTTGTGTAAGAGCAATAAGGTTGGAAGGATGTTACTTATTGTGTTGTGCTATAACCCTTCATGCATACATATTGATTAACTTACTCTAAAAATCTTCTTTTTTTTTTGTAAAATGTATTATAATTACAATAGGCTCTCAACTTACTTAGACTAGGAATAAGGTGGATGATTAGAAAGGAATTCACCAACATCATGCCAATTAATGAAAAATTAAAGTAATTCTTAGCTCAAATTCTTAAAACACATACTATAGCACTAGAAGAAAGGATGAATACCCCATTAAATGCCATTGAAGCTAGCCTAGGTATAGGTAACGATAGAGCTAGTAAAGATAAAGAAAAAGTGGTTGAAGAAACCAATGATAATTTTGAGCAAATAAATGATTACATAAACAAAAAGAAAGAAAAAGAGGTTAAAGCTACAAGGCAGAAGGCCACAACAAAGGTTAAAAGTGAAATATATGAGTTAAAAAAGTTAGTCTAATGTCATAAAAATACCACATTAGAAGATTTAAAGTACTTTGCTACATTAAGTGAAGCCAAACTTCCAAGCAAGTTTAAAATGCCCGAACTATCAAAACTCAATGGGAAATAAGACCCTAAAATGCACATTAGGAAATATGCTACCACAATGGGTACCACAGGCTTAAGTAAGACATAAACCACCAATCTATTTACTTTATCATTAGAAAGGGCACTTATCAAGTGGTTCCATAAGCTAGATAAAGTTACGACCTAAAATTGGACTAAATTTGTTAGAGCATTTACCAAAGAATATACTTTTAATAACAATATCAAAATTTCACTACATGACATTAAACTTGTAAAGCAAAAATTTGATGAAAATTTTTCGGATTTCTTATGGAGAAATAAAGCCACTCAAATAGAAGTTTTACCTCTAGAAAAAAAAATCAAGGATTGCAGTAGAAATTTCACTCTTATAATCTCCAAAAAAAATTACAATATCTCCTCTTAAAAACATTTTTAAAAGTCTATGATGTTGTTTTAAAGGTTAAGGATATAAAAAGTAGAAAGAACCAAAGTTGGAAAAGAAATTTAGGATTTAGTCTTCCAATCAAAAGTATTTGTTATCGACGTTATAAGAAATTGCAAATTCTCAAACTTAGGAAAACCATTATCTGTGGTATTAGACAAGCTTAAAGAAAAAGGCCTAGTCACACCACTTAATCCTAAACCACCATTAAATCCCTTACCTCCTAAGTGGGACCCAAATGCCTATTGCAATTACCATTAAGTCAAAGGACATAATACCAATAATGGTATCTATTTATGCCATGTTGCTCAAGACCTAAAAGACAATAGAACTTTGGCTGATCTAAGCAAGCATTTTCTTAACACAAAGAACAATCCACTACCAAATCACAATAAGGCCTCTCCTTCTCAAAATGTTTTAATGATTAGCTCAAAATTGGTAGAAGATTTCATATTTGATTCATTTGTTAGAGTAGAGCACTACAACTCAATATTTGTGATAGTGATAAAGAAAAAGAAAAGAGTAACTTTTGGGAAGAGATAAATGATGACAAACCCGTTAAAGTAAAGGGTGTCACTTGAAACAAAGAACTTTATAATGAGAAAGAGAAAGAAAAAGAAGTAGGGGAAAGAAAGCCTAAAACTAAAAGAAGAAGAGGAAGATGTAGTATTGAGATAGCTTAAGAAAATCCATACATATGCTAATGTATGGGATCTCTTAATGGCCTTAAGAAAGCATCGAAAAGCTTTAGTGAAGGCTTTAGATTCTATATGCACCAAAACTATTACCACACTTAAAAAAAAGTAGTTAATTTAATAGTAAATAACATTATAGGCCCTATTTCATTTTTAGACAAAGACCTCCTAGCAGAAGGAAGGGATCACAATAAGCCTTTATACATCTAAGCTAAAGTTAGAGGGAAGCACACAACATGTGCTAAGGTAGATGATTAATCTACCATAAATGTGATACCATCCAAACTCATAGGAACCCTTAGCCTAAAGAAGGAAGACCAGAGGCATCCAACATGGTAATTCGAGCCTATAATGACACTAAACATATTATAGAAGGAACCCTTACTACTTTGGTAAAAGTAAGACTAACTAAAAGTGAGGTCACTTTCACCATTTTAGATATACCTATAACCTTTGCCATACTTTTAGGATGCCTATAGTTCCACAAACTTGGTGGAGTCCTATCTATGTTTTACCAAATGATCAAATTTCCAATAAATGATGAGATAGTGGAAATAAAGGCTTCCATGGTAGGAGATTCAATTGCAAGTTTAAATCTGGAATAACCACCATTGCTAGGATTCCAACTGGCTATGATAAATAAAGATGAAACAGATCCTTATGTGTCAAGTATCATGAAAAAGTATAGTTTCTTTCTAAGTATGGGTTTAGGCAAGAATGCTAAAGGAATTCCTAAATTCTCAAATTTAAAAGATAAACACATGGGAAAGAATTAGGATATCAAGAGATAGATAAACCACCAAAATATGGAAATAAGGTAACTGACTTATTCACTACAAATAGCAATTTTTATACTAGCTCACCAGAATTTATACAAATCAATGGCATATTTAAACTCAATTTTGAAATCTTATAGATTTAATAGCTGGCCAAAAAAGAGAGGAGCTAAGACTAAGAAGCAATGAAGAAGAAATTTTAAAGATAAAGCATATAATCTTGAAAGATAAAACCTTGAAGAAATCATGACTCTATATGTAATCACTATTATATGGGACTTTGCTTAAGATTTTATATATAATAAGTTAGACAATGTAGTAGATAGTACTTTAGATGATTTCCTTTTAACATTAGATTATTTTGATAATGATTCTTTCAATAAAGTTAACTCTGATTTTACTTACATTTTTTATATCTTACTTGATCCAGTACACTTTATAATAATCATCCAATGAGCATGTTCAATATTAACTCTATCCATACAATAAAATTTTACTTGGGGGATTAACAAAATCCTAAGATAATATTATTAGCAAATGACTTGTCCAACAAAGAAAGAAAATCCATAAAAGTGGCCTTGAGAAAACATGAAAAAGTGTTCACCTAGTCTTATGATGATAGGCCTAAAATAGATCGAGATATAGCCTAACATTACAACTTAACTTATCTTAAGCTAAGCCCATAAGACAAAAACTTCAAATGAAAGAGACCTGAATGGACCAATAAAATCAAGGATGAAGTAAAGAGGTAAATAGAAGCTAAATTGTTAGATGTAGTAGAATTCCCTAATTAGGTGGCTAATATAGTACTAGTAACTAGAAAGGACAATTGAGTAAGAATGTGTGTAGATTATAGAGGTTCGAATAAGGCTTATCCTAAATATGATTTTGTACTCCCATATATTGATGTGCTTATAGACAATACTGCCCTAAATGCCATGTATTCATTAGCTAATGGATTCTTCGAATATAATCAAATCCTTATGGCAATCCTAAATAAGATAAAGACCAAATTCATTAATGAATGAGGAATATATTATTATAGAGTTATGCCATTTGGACTAAAAAATGCAGGTGCCACATATCAATATATGGCAACCACCTTGTTTCATGAAATGATACATAAGGAGGTGGAAGTGTACAAAGACATCATGATAGTAAAATCTAAAACTAAAGATAGACATGTAGAACCTTTAGAAAAATTGTTGACTAAAGTGGAAAGATAGAACTAAGCTTAACCCAAAGAAGTGTATATTTGAAGTTACCTCTAGCAAACTTCTAAGGTATGTAGTAAGCCATCATAGCATAGAAGTAGATCCTAAGAAAATAAAAGCTATCCAAGATATGCCTACACCGAAAATAGAGATAAAGATTAGCGGATTCTTAGGAAAACTCCTATACATCTCAAGGTTTATTTCCAAACTTACTTCAATATGTAGACTGGTCATTAAACTATTAAGAAAGAATTAGCCCACAAATTGGCGATGGAATGTCAAAAGGCATTTGAGAAAATCAAAGCTTATCTAATGTCACCCCTATATTATAGCCAGCACAACCTGTAATAGAAAAGTAATCGGTAAGGGCAATGCTTGCATAAGAAATGATAAAAGAGTAGAGAATGCAATTTACTGTCTTAATAGTAAATATTTAGCATATGAGTTCAAAGATTCTAAGATAGAAAAAAACTTGCATTGTTATTGTAACGCCCATATCACCCCCTTGTAGATATTGTCCGCTTTGGGCCACTGCTCTTCACGGTTTTGTTCTTGGGCAAAGGGAAGGACTTCCCAAATGGTCACCCATCTTGGTACTGCTCTAGTCCAAACACGTTTAACTCCGAAGTTCCTACGAAATCCGAACTACCCCTTTACCCAAAACGCGTCTCCAAGGGAATGCGTCTTTACCATCTTCTCTCTATTCCGATATGGGATAGATTTTCTATCCACCCTAAGCGTGGTCCTCCCCACCTTAGGACACATCGTCCTCGCTGTCATACTCGTACTAGGGAGGGTCAGGCTCTGATATCAACTGTAACGCCCCTGTCACCCCCTTGCAGATATATTGTCCGCTTTTGTCCATTGCCCTTCACGGTTTTGTTCTTGAGCAAAGGGAAAGACTTCTCAAATGGTCACCCATCTTGGTACTGCTCTGGTCCAAACACGTTTAACTCCGGAGTTCCTACGAAATCCGAACCACCCCTTTACCCAAAACGCGTCTGCAA
>CANXYI012265160.1:0-14913 GCA_948208565.1 Hura crepitans | reverse complement strand
CATTTGAAATTTTGAAAGTATTAATTTAATTATACAAAACATTTTTTTAGTTTAGAATTTGGGAAGTGAGGCATTGTTATGATAATAAGTATTTACTTACAGGATCTTAACGGGATACATTTTAAATATGCTAATATGTCCTTTAAGTAAGTTTTAACACTGTGGTCATTACTAAGTTATACAAATATGGATAAAAGGGTGTAAGATCACATGGTTTAAGGTTAGATATGTCATTTAATAGACATGTTCACTTGTACATTAAGTGTTTAAGGAGAGAGAAATTGTATTTCTATTGTGAACATTGAAATTTTATATATGTTAGTGACTAGAATAAGAAAATAAAAATATGGGTGGAGGCCATACCTTAGAATGTTGAAGACTTAAATCCCTTTAGGATAGAGAAAAAATTGAAGTAATTATTGGATAAATAGCTTATGTATCTTATAGTTAAATTCTTCCCTTATGCTTGTACTTGGAATCACATAAGTTAGTTGAATGGTGTAGATGGTAAAAATGCATAATTAAATTCTTGATAGCATCACATCTTAAAAATATGTATTAAGTATAATATGGAAAATAGAGAAGCATTTAGTTTAGAGATATTAACCTTTGAGGTGAACTTTGCTAGGCATTAGAAGGATTAAAGAAAAAAGGAATCAGAGCAAACAATTTAGCGAGTATAAAGCAGAGTAACATTAACCAAATTATGCATCATGATATTATGTATATAGTATTCATAAAGATAAGATCATGACATTGCATATATTCAATAAATTTACAAATAATGAATGATAAGGAAATGTCAATGCTTAGAAAATTGAATAGAACCTAAGGTAATATTCCACTAGAACTCCAAATAAGATAGACTTGGCATGCCAAGGTAGAAATTGTAGTACTGTGAGGCATTAAATATGACCTATTAGTTATCAACTTGGCACTAAATATGCCCTATCAGTTATTAGCTTAGCACTAAATATGCCCTATTAGTTATCAGCTTGGCATTAAATATGCCTTATCAGTTATCTGCTTGGCATTAAATATGCCCTCTCAATTATCAGCTTAGCATCATATATGCCTTCATCAATTATTAGCTTGGCATCAGATATGCCTCTATCAGTTATCAGGTCAGGTGGTGACATTAGTCACACCTTTGGTTTTCCCATCTATCCTTCCTTAGTAAGAGTTTAGTTTGCATATTATCTGTGGCTGTTTTCTTAAGTAATTAGAAATAAGTTTAAAATGTACCACACATACATGCATGACTTGCTCACCATAATGGTTAGTCATATTTAAACACTTATCATGACATACACCATGGAACTTAAAAATTTGTATAACCATATATGAACCTTGTTTAAATAGATAACGTCAGATGTTATAATAAGTGCTTATATAATAAAAAGAATAAGATTTTGACATTATAGAGAACTACATTAGTCTATAGTGTAAATTGTACAGTTTGACTATGTTGTAAAAGTTTACAGTTTTAAAAGAGTAGTTAATTAAAGAGATAACTTACCTTACTTAGTAGAATAGGTGAGTCAAAGTTACATAATAGAAAAGGTATATAGATGTTATACTAAAATTTCATATTTATTTCATATGTAGGCAAGTATGTTTACCCGCTTATAATGAAGATCTCAAGTATAAATTGTGTCATATTATAGAAATTAATAATAATGATTTCTATAGAGTTGTCATTAAAAGATCAATATACAACCCTTACTTGTTAATCATAATCTAGTATAGAAAATTAAGGAATAAATGTAATGGAAGCTAATGTTAATAGAATAATAGGAATGGTAAAAATAGTAAGTTCCACATGTTATAGTTTGTATGTTAACATAAGCAGTATATCTTGGTAAGAATTCTCCTACCATGATTCAATTCAAGTTAGCACATGTAAATCCCCTTCTTAAACTTTCATTTGCCTTCTCTAAGAGTTGTTCTTTTCTAATTGTGAAGTTAGGAGAGGTTGGCATATCAATAACTATTCATTAGTTAAGAAGTTTTTCTTAAGAAAAGTAAGATGTTAAGTAGGAATAGAACCTTTATATACTTGTAATCAACTTGTATTTGTTGTGAGCATGCCTAAGAAATTGTAATAGAGGTTGGAAGGGAAATTTAGAGACATTTAGGACTCCTAGTGGAGAGTACTCAAGATTTGTAAGTGAGGTTAACCCATGATTTTGCTATGTCCCTAATTATTCATTCAAATTATAACCAAGATAACATAGTAGGGTAATTATATTCATCTTCTCAAGATAGAACACTAACATAGTTTTTGTTTGATATGGAGATTATGGGAGAACATTGAGCCACAAGTTAATCTTACGCACCTCGAGAAATACTCCACCTAGTTCAGGTGGATTAATTATGTCCTTGAGTTGTCATAAAGGCAATAGACTCTATGTTATGTTTGCGCGATGTGCTATGATATGCTTGATTAATGGTTTTTTATATTAGAAGTATTTCTTTACAGGTGGAAAATTTGGTAGGCCCTCGGCTGGCCATTATGTTATCAAAAACTTATCTCATAGTGTAGTATAATAGAGTAGCATCTTCTTATTTCGGTTCTAAGCAAGGAACCGTAAGTGAGGTGTGTGTTACAGGATCATAGATACATAGTTGTGGCAATTGACTACTTTTCAAAGTGGGTAGTGGCTAAATCTTTCAATAAATTTAAAGTAAGGTATATGGCTAAATTTATTGAAAGAAACATCATTTATAGGTATGGGTTGCCACAACAAGTAATTTCAGACAATAGAGTACACTTTCAAGGTGAAACCAAACAACTCCTATAGAAGTATAGGATTGAGCACTATAAGTCTTCCCCCTATGGGGCTCAAGCTAATGGTGGAGTAGAAGTAGCCATTAAAAATGTCAAGAAGATTTTGCAGAAAAATGACAGTAACCTATAACGATAGGGCAAAAATGTTGCCCTTTACACTTTATGGTTACAAGATAACCATTAAAACTTCAACGAATGCCATGCCACACTCATTGGTATATGGAATGGAAACTATATTACTAGTAAAAGTTGAGGTCCCATAATTAAAGGTGGTCTTAGAAGCAAAAGTGCCAAAAGCTAAATAGGCAAAGGCTAGATATGAATAACTAGTGTTAATTAATGAAAAATGGATGAAAGCTCTATATCACATGTAGTTTTATCAGAAGAAGCTTGTTATAGCCTACAACAAGAAAGTCAAGCCAAGTCCAATTTAAGAAGATGATTTTTTCTTGAAACAAACCAAGCCTTTACTAATAGACCCCAGAGTGAAGTTTAAGCCCAATTGGTAAGGTCAACACATTATGAAGAAAGTTCTCAAGAATGGGGTGTCAAAATTTCAGATTTAGAAGGCAATAAGTTCGTAGAACCCATGAACATAGACAAATTGAAAAAGTACTTCTGCTAAAAAAAATTTTGCTAAATTAAAAACCTTAAAAGGGGTGGCTTAGGCAAAAATTATGTCACCTTGATGTGGTGAAAACTTGAAAGTAGGCACTTCATGCAAAATTTAGGGGAATAGAGAAAATATTCTATTAGGAAAACCTGTAAATGCTAATTGATAATGGTAGTATTATCAAATAGCAACTAATATATTTACCAAGATTAAGCAGGTTAGTCTTAAATGCAATTGATGTTAGAAATGCTTAGTTGTGATTGTTGGTATGTAAACTTTCATCTAGTGTAAAAATCATAAAAAAAACTGAACTTTAAAAATCTAGATACATGTTTTCTTTCTAGATATAAAAGATGTATCCTTATTTCTTCCCTTTAATATAAGTGTCCTATTGTCTTTTAATGTGCTAATAATCCAATCATTATAATAATCATCTATACTTGTATCACTAGCTTTATGATTAGGCATATTCTTCAGCACATAATGATGTTTCCATAAGTCTAGGTATAAACACAAGAAATGATGTGTTAAGCATCTACCTTAAAAGCATAAAAGTTCGGGCATACCTACTACTTCAAACCAAATTATCTCTAAATTCGATACAAGACCTAAAAGGTTGTATGACTCAATGCAACTAAGGGAACATAGCCTGAAAGATAGCATAGAGAAAAGTGGGAAATCTTTCACCAAAGACAAATCCATCAAATCTCAATAATCTTACTAAGCCATGCAGTCTATATTTTCACTATGCTAAACTTTCTCTCAAGTCTTCTCTCACAATGATGATGATCTAAATCATCTCAAGAGGTATAGCAAGTAACTTCACCTTCTTTTGCAACCATATCTAAAAAAAGCTATTAGGTTGGAAAAATTGAAAAGGACCACCAAAGAAAAAGTTAGGCAAACCCGCTAATGCGAAAACACTCACGGGCGTATTAGGCAAAAATTAGGGTAGAAAAAAGTTAAAGGGAAAACACAAATGGGCTTTCTAACTAAAATAAACCTATAAAAGCAAAGGACATCTAGCCACAGAGTCGACATCACCTCATTTTAAGGCTTCCAATCCTCAGATGGTCTCAGTAATAATAATGCCAAAAGGATTGTTCTTATAATAGACCCTAGTCAGAATTTAAAGCACTTTATAATCACAATAGTTATCCTCATAAATGGCCATAAACAAGTAACCAAAGATGCACAAGAGGACACATTTCACCCATTCCATTGAACTAAGTGAAAGTTGACTGGAAAAATTAAGAATTATTTGTAAAGAAATTGGTCTTAAATGTAGGATAACTTTCTGAGCCACCAAGGGAGAAACCCCCGGGGCAAACATAATATCCATAGGGTAATGATCATTAAAAGATGGCATAACAAAAGGAACATCTTAAGAAATGTCAAAATTCATTATAGTAGTAAACTCTTCAAGTGTAGGAGCAATCTCTTGATGATTGAAGATAAAAACATGAAAGATAGGATCCCAGTAGTGAAGAGTGGCATGAAGAAAATTAAGGTCTACCTTTACCTTCTTTAAAATCTAATGGTAGAAAAGTGAGCAAGAATTAAAGAATCCCAAGTGGCTTGGCAATCTAAGATTTCATACAACTGATGATTGAAAGGGAGAGACATGGTAAAGATGTCATGAATGGCTTGAAAGGAAAGCATTTATAAGTGCCTAAAAATGCAACTCCTAGTTAGAAAAGGATAAGGAATCCTAGACATGCTAAGACATTCGCACGGACCATTCGATAAATAAGACCGATATCATAGTCTACATGGACCAAATCAATCAACGCTAAGCACACGGCCATTAGGTCTGTATGAACTTTCATTAGAATGACTCTCTATTGACATGAACTTTATACAATACCATTTGGCACCAAGTTTGTATAGACCATATTAGCAAAATAGAAGGGGGTTACACAGTCTATAGTTTTTTAGGACAACACTCTAAATGCCAATAATGTGTCCACCTAATAAAATGAAGCAAGCAAGCTTGAGGAGAATCAAGGATTTAATGGAAGAATGGGTAATAGATACAAAAGGGTTAGCTAGCAGTCACTTGATTGATGTTTTCAAAGTTCTTGATATTAAAGTTATTCATTATCCCCTATCGGATGAGTTGACAATTGTTATAACTTTAACCTAATCCTATAAACTGTAGACACCTAATAATCTGCCAACAGTCACCCATCATGGTATTAATCAGAATAACATAGGACTATTGATGAGATGTTCATTTTAAGTGGCCTTGACACAATTATGTATGCTAAAATAGATTACTTGAGAGGTGTCACGAAAAATATAATATTTAAGAGGTTGTGCCTTATGTTTCATTGATGAAATGTTGAAGAATGATATTGAGCTTCAATTCCCTAGTTACATGGATAGCCTAAACTTTGGCATTAATTCTGCTCATTCTTTAAGAATGCCTTACCAATAGGAATGTTGTATACACAAGATGGAAGGATTTCTTTATATAATTTCGAGAATAAGTTATTTAGATTTCATTACATGATACTTTTACTTATTCATATGCAAAAGATTAAATCAAAATTTAGTTAAATGAAAATGTACATATTGTAGCAAGTGTTTTGAAAATATATTTACAAAAATCAAGGCCTATTAACAAAAGAGAACTAAACTGCCATCCTTTTCATTCTTCCTTACTCTCTATGTCCTCATCATCAGAAGAAAGCACTAACTTCTTTGCAATCTTTAGTGCCGTGAGCTTTCTTTGGGTGACACGAAATGAGGCCACCCTTCTAGTTAGATCATTTTGCAAAAAGAATAAGGGATCAATACATCTCATGCATCTCATGCACACATGCATTCTAAACTAATGATTGTTAGAAAGAACTTTACAACGAAGACATGAGACTGATCAACCATTGCTCTCTTAAAAAGCCTTTTGTGAGGATGTGAGACTTACCAACCATTGCTCACCTAAAAAGCCTCTACTACATGAGCAGTCCTCTAAATTAGAGCCCTCTTAACCTTGTAAAACTCATGTAAGGAGTATTATGCATAATGGAATCAACAAATAACAAAGTTAAAAGGTCACAAAGGTTATACCAATATGGTGTTGGCATGCTCAAAAGGCACATGCCAGCTACCCTTGATCCTGACCCACATAGAGTTTAACTCCCTACTAGTGCCATATCACATATAGCTTATCTTAGACATGTTACTAAAAGTACAAATAACCTTGCTAAGTATCAACAAAGAGCCAATAACTGGAGTTAAAGTTTGACTCCTAAGAGTACGATAAGAGGAAGAAAGAATTAAGGACCTCTGAAGCTAGAAGTTATCCTAACTCTCTTCTTAGAAGAAGAAGGCTCAACTTCAGAAGTAAGAGTAGAAGTTTACAAAGCAAGAAAGAATCAAAAATTATAGTCAAAAGATAAAAAAAAAAAAGTAGTATACTTGAGAAGTAAGGCCTAAAGTATAAGGCATTGGAGGTAGCAAATGAGTAGATGCCCAAGAGGGATAGTCCTCTCCATCCATCTTCATTAGTATGTCCTTGTGTATCCCTATAGTTATGCCTTGCACAAACCCTATGTCATCAATGTACCTCCTAAATAGCATCAAAATAAGAGGACTTTAAGGAATATGGTGCGCATTGAGACCCATATGCCAACTTAGCACCCTCTCTCCTAGGAATCAAGAGTAGGCCTTTGGGGTGGTTAGCAAAATCCTTTAAGAAGACAACTCTTGAATAGAGCACAAAAAGTCAGGCATCTTTTTAATGGGGAAAGCCTAACACGTGAAGTCAATCTAAAAAAGAAATAGGTAAGCATTAATCTTATAATAAATGAACTAAATCACTTTGTACTGATATATATAGAATTACTCAAATCAGTCTAGGCTTGGGAGCTGAGGTATTAGCGGTGCTACATCAAAAAGGAAGCCTTCTAAGGCCCTAAAGAGGGCTTGACCCATCTATCCATCATTGGATATCGGTAAGGAATGCCTAGCTTTCAAGGTCGGGGTAGCAAGTAAAGCACATATGCCTAAACCTAAAGAAAAATAAGGTGTATGATCAGACTTAAAGCAAAAAATCATAGAGAAATAGCAAATAGTGAAGAAGAATTACTCACTAGATCCCCTTATATGAAGCCTTGAATAAATTAATGGCTCTTCTTAGTTTGAGCTGCCATATTTAAACTTTTAAACATCTATCAAAGTGAGGAATAGCACCAGTTCTAGGAACTAATGCTTGTAATATGCTCTAAGATGTAAAGGAAACTCCAGCTCACATTACCATTGGCATGGGCAAACAATATAATCCCTAGTGAATACAAGATGAAGTAATGAGTGTATTGATCCACTTCAGACTGGTTAGATGAAGTGACATCAATCCACTACTCATATAAATTAGTGCATCAAATGCTTCTAGAGCGATCTTAAAGCACAAACCCTAATAGATTCTTCACCTCTTAAAGTCAGAGTGAGGGGTACTAATAATAAGCATTGAAGGCAAATGCTCTCCCAAGATAAGGCACTTTAGTGATGAAAGCCTAGTCAAATAGTGTGATGGTTAACTCCTCAAAGAATAGGTGGAATGTATGGGTGGTGTCCACCGACCTATCATGCAAGGCTTAAAGTGTCTGTAGGTCTCAACAAAAGTCCCCTCCTAGTAGGTGGTCCAAGAAAGTTTTGGGCTAATTTTAAAACCAATTGAAAGTTATTTGGTTGATTAAAAATGTAAAGAAAGTTTTTATGACAGTGTCTTGTGGATAGTGATAAAGGCAAAGTTAAACCCTAAAAATATTTTATTTTTGCTCAAAATGACTTGAGATCAATAAAACCTAATACTTAAAAATTATAATTAGCCTATTAGCACTAGAATTAGAATTTTTAAATATCAAGAAGTATTTTTATGAAAAATAGGTATAGTGAAAAATGGCATTTTTAATAAGTTTTTCATGATTTTTAGCATTAATTTTTATAAGCTTATGAGATTTGATTTATATGATTTTATAGGTTTATCAAATGTCAAAAATACGGCAAAGAAAGGCCAAAAAGGGTAGTATAAAATGGTCAAAGTTTGGTCAATAGAAGAAGTCATCTTCTTCCTTTGCCAAACAAGAGCAACCAATAACACTCAAGAAGAAAAAAACCATTTTTGGTTCTTTAAACTTTAATTTAAGCCTATTTTATGACATTTGAGACCAAAATCTACACCTCTAAGGCCTCTAGACATCATTTTCACCTCAAGATTCAAAAAAATTAAAGAAAAAGCTTAGTTTTTGCGATTGGTGAATAGTAATAAGATTTTTTTGGGTAAGATTTTAAGTCCTATAGGTCATGTATATGTTTTTAGTTTTTCATTTTAATGCTTAGTTATTTTTATATATTGAATATATTATAGGTAGTTGAGAAAATTAACAAGAGCTATGGTAAGGGCAAGGAGAAGGTCTAGACATATCACGTTGAGTATTTTGACATTGTTAGTATGTGTAATCAAACCAATATACATAGAATTGATGTATGTTTTATGTATGTATGATGTAAATGTGTATGTTTACTTTGAAATGGCTATGTATAATGAAAATTGATACATATTCTTGTTATGTGCTGTGTATGATATGTGATTAAGCCATTTATGTGAGTAGATGCATATTGGAAGATGGTCGTATGATATATCATCTATGTGCATGTGGGTGTATTATGTATCATACATGGGAATGACATAGTATGTATGGCATTTGAGATCAATGATATTATGCATGTGATTATGTTATTATATGATGTTGGAAGATGGTGATATGCTTGATTTAATATATTGCATGGCATTATATAGACATTGGGTTTCTGGGGTACCCATGTTCAGATTGCCTAATGATGAAGAAAAGGACTAAGTTTCATGAAATGAGGATGTTAACATCCAATCCAAAGATCTTAAAGTTGTCTTTAAAAATTAAAAGAAAAAGGTTTTTGCTCGACCCGAAAAATCTCACAATGCTATGTGAAATGATAGAAAAACAAGTGTTTGTGGTGGGTTGAAGGCTTAGGCTGATAAAGTTGAAAAATAAGATAAAGTTTTAAAAATTTAAGAAAATTGCATTTTTTTTACACATTTTTTGGCTTTCAGGCAAAAAGACGTCATTTTGCTATAAAACTGCCATTTCATGACTTGCTGAGACAACCACTTCAGCCTCAAAATGGTCACTTCATACTTGTCTAAAACGACCATTTTGACTCAACAAATGACATCGTTTCGCCAAAAAGAAGGCATAATTTGTACACGCCACTCTTGTAGGCAAAATGATCGTTTTGATCCTCAAAATGGCTGTTTTGGTCCAAAATGGCCGTTTTACACATCAAAACAGCCATTTTGAGGCAAAAATTGCCATTTCACTCTCTAAAATGGCCATTTTTCACTCTTCGAGATTTGTGTAAAATGGGAAAATTTGTACGATTTTTCTCTCTCTTAGCTTTTTGGGCTCTCGAGAAAAAATTCCAAAAAAGGCAAAAAAATTCTCTAAACACCATTTTTAGTATTTCATAGATTTTCTCTATGGGTTCCATCTGTTTGAGATCTTTTCTTCCTAAAGGCAATTATAAACGATGAGCCATTCGATTCTTCTTTTTTCTCTCCTTTTTTTTATTTTTCTTTTATCCACCTACCGGTTAAGTGCTGTAACTTATCAGATCTATAGATCTATGTATTATTATTATTGTTGTTGTGATATTTTTGCAGTGCTCTGTTTCTTATTTTATATATCATTTTTATTTTTGACCATTTATTTCTGTTTCTAATGTTATGATCTTATTGTGATGTGAGTTATTTGATATGTTGCAGTTGATTTAATCTTCCTACTTATTCTCTTTATCAAACATTGCTAGATTGTATTTTAGGTGATTTTCATGTAATTTATTTTATTTTATTTTTTGGGTTAGAATGTATTTTAGGTGATTGCCTTGTAATTCATTTTTCAATCTAATTATTTCCTTGTATATTCTATGTATGTTGTAATATGAAAGAAAATGATTTTTGCACGCCATAAAAAATAATTTAGCTATTTTATATCTAATTAATTAGCATTTTGCTAATAAAATGTGTTATTATTTTTTCTTAATAAAAGTCATAAATAATAAAAATCTAGTTTCTAAAAATAAGCATGCGAGAATAAAAGTTCTTAAAATAATTAACCAGCTGGTTTTATGTATGATGAAAATCCGTTTTTTAAATATAAGTGTGCGAGAACCAAAGTTCTTAAAATAATTAATTTGGTCACTAAACCATTTTATATTTGGCTAAATTGATGTTTTCTTCATAAAAATGGATTTTGATTTATCCACAACAAAATTCATAAATGATAAAAATTCGCTTTCTAAAAATAAGCATATGAGAAAAAAAGTTCTCAAAATAATCAATTGCCCGATTCCATGTATGGAATTATTTAATTTAAAGCATTTATTTATTTCTATAAATATGTTCTTATTATTCTATTATATGAATACGTGATTAATTTTGATGCCTAAAACCAGCTTGAAGAAAATGGATAACATTATAAATTCAAATCAAAATTCTGTATTAACTTGAGCTATAAATAAGAGTAGGGTTCCATACCGCCCTGGTTTTGGCCTTACAAGGTATTTCCTTACTTTAATTACATGGCAACTCCTACTTTATGGTTCCTAACTTGCTCCTTCCAAGCTAATAAAGTAGGAACAATTTAGGATTCTTCAAATCCACTTCTCGTCATTTGAGTCTTAAGGAGTGAGGTTTAGGTCGAGTCCTCAGTTGTTTTGATTTGACTAGCCCATAAGATAAATAAGAAGGCATTGACAACTCGAACATATTACATCATGTGTATATGAGTATGTTTAACATAAACATGTCATTAGTGATATATATATTTCCTTAGTGATATATGTATAGGAATGATTTTATATATCTCTATGAACATAAAGATAGAAGTATGTCATAAGGAACGGAATTTATTTTTCATTAAGTTTTATGGCTGAATGGCCTTAGCATGTTCATGTATGTTTTTACATTATGAGGACAAATAAAGGATGTTGTATAGCATGTGTATGATATGGAGGATATGATGATGAAATGCTAGGCATATGTCATAATATGTATGTGTCATGAATTTTTGGGAGACTGACTAAAATGAGTTATAATGTTTATGTGTATGGGTGTAATATGATTTGCCTGCCTTATAATGAATGTGTGATCTTGCATGAAGTGAATGCTCATGTAAGCATGAGATAGATCTTAATAGAGATCAAGTTGGTATGTTATGTTAGATGGGCACAACGACAAAATGTGTTTAAGATGCAAGTATCTTAATGCAAGGAAAGTGTGTTATATTCATGCTTGTTAAGTATATGTCTTATGCTTATGGAAACTAAAAGTTCAATAGTGCATGTGTAGACATCTAAATTTTGGCCTATGAGGATAATTAGAGATAGGCTCAAGCAATAAGGCGAGCAACCTAGAAACCAAGTCCGCCTGGACTTGATGTTATGAGGTCCGCACCATAGCTAGTCTAGACCAGTTGAGCCTAAAGCCTAAGATCTGCATGGACAAGCCAAGGCCCATGTCTACATGAATTAAAACAAACTCAGCCTAAAGCCTATGGACTGGCAAGAAAACCCATGACCTAAGTTTGCATAAACTAAGTTGCATAAGTCTCTATGGACTTCCCGATGAAAAGCTTCTAGAAGTGCGAACTTCCTATTCTACCTCTATCTCTTAATCCTATAAGGATTCTATCAATTTTGGATGGAAGAACAATCACCTTAAGCTTAGTAATACCCTTCTAGGAGGATGAAAGGGGGGAATATCACAGGAGGCAATTTTGAGAACAACCAATACCACCATCTATGTAACAACCCAAAAATCTGACTCTCGTGAATAGTACTTCATGGGATAAATAGTGCTTCTCGAGACCTAAGTCGCACTAAGCATATCGATGAGAAGTATTAATTACGAGAGAATTTTAGGCAAAGTTTGAAGCCAATCTGAAGTCGTTCGGATGGTTAAAAATGTTAATTAAGATTTTACGGTAGTATTTTATGAATAGTGCTGCAGGCAAAGCTGAATCATAAAATAAATAAAAAGCTGCTCAAAATAATCTAAAAATATTACAACCTTATACTCAAATATTTCAAATAGTCTAATGGCTTTGGAATTGGAATTGTCTGATTTGGGAACTATTTTTACCCAATTTTCGAGACAAAAAATAGATTAATTTTTCAGGTTATTGATAGAATTTGGGCACAAGATTTTAAGAGGATTTAGGGCTTGAATTTATGGAATTTTAGAGATAGGAATGGAGGAAAAGTGATTTTTTTATCGATAATAATAATTTTTCAAAGAAAAGAAAAATATTATTTTTGAAAACTATAAAAAGGCAAATTATTCTCTCCTACCTCACATACACACATAAAATATTCTCTCCTCCTCTACCATCAAATTTTTCTCCACTCTCCCTCTTACTTTCCATTATTGATTTCTCTCTCCTCAGAGAGACCCACTATGCAAGCTTACACCCGAAACGACAAGTGTTATGAGATGAGTCAATGGACACTAAAATCATCTAAAATGGCAGAGTATTTTGAGAGAAAAATTGAAAAGAAACCTGAGGTGAATAGTAACTTTCTCTCTCTTAGGATTTCTTTTTCTACAAATTTTATTTTTTATGGGTTCCTAGGATGTTATGGAGTATGTATCTGGGCTCGAAATATTTTTTCGACCTTTAGATTATTTTATATTATTTATTGAAATTCATACACATTTGAATTTATAGGTGAAACAACAACCCAAGCCTCCCAATGCAAGGAGAAAGCGTGAGTTAACTTCAAGGGTCCCGTATGATCTTGTTAAGTAAGTGTAATTACTTTAAATTGGCTTAATTAACCATTTAATACATTATGTATAATATGGCATAATTGAAATAAATGTGGAAATAAATGCATTGTGATGATGATGATTTATGGATGGTTATTGAGTATATTTATTACGCATTTGATGAGAACTATGCTCTATAAGTGTTTTAATATGTGTGATTGAAATGATGTTAAAGGTTGCTTGGTTTGGGTTTGAAAATGGACGGATTTTCTGCAAAAATCGCCAAAAATTTGCTTGTTTGCTTTTGAAAATGAGGCCTTATGGCCGTGACCCCTCCAGGCCAAAATGTAGGTTTCTAGAGTTTTAAGGGGGTCACAGTCGTGACCCATAAAGGGTCATGACCGTGACCCATTTTGACCATTGTTTACCATATAGTGTTTTCTTCATAACTTTTTAAATTCTAAACAAAATTTCAAACTGTTTTCAACCTAATTTTTGTCATGATATTGAGAGTATTTTGACCATCGTTTAGGCATATTTTTATGAGTTTATTAAGGGGTTTTAAGACTTGAAATATAATTCTATATTCTTGAATATTTAGGTCTAAAGCTCTATGATGTTAATGGAACTCATGTTGTACCTTATGTACCACGTGCATGTGAATGAACCTTAATCTTAAGCCTAATATTTTTGAGTATCTTATGATGTCCTCATGTAACTATAAAGATTTTTATAGCTATCAGTGATCATATATTGTCATTATCTATATTTGAGCCTAAGTTAACCATGCTATGCATAATGTAAAATATGCTATGGGCATATGATATAGGTCGTGCTAATATGCAAAATGGCCAATGAGATAAATGAATGTGACATAATGATATGAAATGTGAAATTGGTTAATATGATAGCCTAATGAGTTTAATGATACCTATATAGTTAGACAACCTAGTTTGGATAGGTTGATCAGTCAACTAGGATTGTAACAACTGCTAGTATACCTATAGGTATGAGACCTACAAGTCATTGATTTATGTGCCGATGGGCATATGAGCCTTTAGGCCTAAGATTTATTTGCTGATATGCATGAGAGCCTTTAGGCCTAAGTTTACTTACCTTTGTGGTATGAGAGCCTACAAGCCTAAGTTTACTTACCTTTATGGTATGAGAGCCTACGGGCTTGAGTTTACTTACTTTTATAATATGAGAACCTACGGGCCTAAGTTTTGTTACCTATGTGGTATGAGAGCCTTAAGGCCTAAGTTACACATCTATGGATGTGGAGAGCCTTCAAGCCTAAGTTATGCATCTTTGAATGTAGAGAGCCTTTAAGCCTAAGTAATTCTGTTATCTAGTCTTATTTAGTTGTCTTATGGATATGGGCATCAGTTAAATGACTATAATGGCTTAAAATTTGCATAAATTGAGTTTGTATGTTAAATGACAATTATATGTGACCTATGGACATAATATGATTAAATGACCCAAAAAGGGGTTTGAGATGCTTGAATGTGTTTATTTTCAGTTGTATGAATAATTATAGTGATTATATATGTATAAGTCTCAAATACTAATATGGATAGTTATGAGGTGCATTATGGCACTTATGATTGAGAATAGGTATGTTATTACTCTTGTAATATATGAGTTTGCCTTGTGGTCTAAAATTAGCTATTACATGATCATTGTGATCTATGGCAT
>CANXYI012265116.1:0-18570 GCA_948208565.1 Hura crepitans | reverse complement strand
ATTAATACAAAACACATAAACATCAACTCAAGCACATTAGAATTCCTCATAAATTATTTTCTTAGCAATATTTCAACACTAAAAACCACTTTATCTACTTACACACACACTTGTATATGTCCTACACCCCTCGGCCACATCAAAATAATAGGCTAACACAAATTAATCTCTTCCAATTAATACTACAATTATTATTTCTTAGGTTACCTAGTTTATATATATCATTTTCTCAATCACTCACATTATACTAGCCAACTCATCCATGTTTTTCATTCTCACTTTAAAATTCTAGCCATGCAATTTAAGTGGCATGAAAGAAATACTTCAATTCACTTACCTTATGCCATGGGAAGCTAATTCTTCTCAGTTTAGACCTTTAAAATCTTTTGAATTCTAGTCCTAACTTCACACCATTCTCCTCTCTAAAGTCCCTCAAAATTCACACACACACAATCCATTGGAATTCATGATTCATAGACATCCATTTCTACCTATAATTCCTTACGAAAACCCATGAAAACCATGAAAAACTCACCTCCTAAACTGGCTGGAATTCCTATTAACCCTTGCACCTTTGAAGAATTTTCAATTAGAAGCTTTTTTTCCAATATTCTTTTTCTAGTCAATCCCCAATGCCTTGAAGTGAATTTAGATGGCCATTGGAGGAGGAAAAACTGAATAAAAGGATTGACTATGAAGAGAGAACAACCATAGTGGCGTCAACCACCAAGTAAGAAGAAAGGTAGAGTTTTTAAGTTGGATAGTGGATTTTGACAAGTGGCATCTTAATTTTGACATGTGTATATAGCCCCACATAACTAGAAATGATTCCACCTACTAGGAGTGCCTGAAATTCTATCACACCGCACCCGAGCACTCTTAAAACTCAATTTCTTGAGCATAGGGGCTACCAACTTTAGGGATTTTTAAAAACTCACACGGTCATCAAAAAAATTCACCATTTATTCCTAAAATCCTCATTTAACACCAATTATATGCCTATAAAATTTTTTGGTGAAATTCCATAGGGAAAAAGGCTAACCAAATTTTTGTTAAATTTTAACAATTCAATTTGCAACAAAACTTTAGGAATTTTTGGGAAATTTTTATAAGCGAACTAAATTGTCACATTTATTTCTAATATCCTCAAATGCCATCAATTAGAGGCACATAAAGTTTCATAACCTAATTCCTTCGAGAACTAGGCTAGCACAATTTTGAGAAAATTGCAATTTTGTTGATATCTCGAAGAATTCTAAACAACCTCAAAAAAATACACCATTTATTTTAAAAATCCTCATTTATTCCCATTTAGGCCCTGTAAAATTTCACTGCCAAATTTCTTCGATAGGATAGTTTTCAAACAACCTTGATTTGCATGCCAACCTAGAAATTTATGAGAATTTGCAAACAACCTTAAAATTCAAAAATTCCTTCACCAATGGACTCAATGTAATTTTTGTGATTTAAGGTCTAATAATTTTGGGTCTGTCTGAGCACATCCCAGTTCATACCTAGCTTGAAAATTATTTTAATACATATATATGTAGCTTACAGTCCGAAATGAATTATTGATTCTACTAAATTTTTAAATTTTGCCTTTTCATCAATTTAAAGGCCCCTTGAAGTTTCATGACCAGTGTCGTTGCCTCAATTCTCATGCAAGTGGCTCGATGCCTCGAGCACACTTCTCGGACCTAGTGACACTATTCAAGGAGCCTTAGTACACAGGCGTCACATAAAGTACATGAGATATATTAGAACGATAATAATTTATGAAGCACTAAACAAGGTAGAAAGACCATAAAGAGTAAAGAGAATCGCACTTGCATATGTTAAAACATAAGATAAATATCTTTTATAAAGGTAAGGAAAAAAATGAATGAAATACAAATGGCAAAGTCACTTTAAAGGTACATTAAGAAATTTACTAAAAAGGTGTAATAGATTAATGGCGATATTGAAATGATTTTTCTATTAAAGACATAAGTTAATAAAAGTGATAGATGACGGTTAAAGTGTGAAATTGACACTGAGTTAGCCTATGTTAGTTAGACACCCACTAGATGGGTTAACTAGTCAACTATGGATTAACTGCTACTAATGGTTGAGTCTGATTAGATATTGCCTGATTTATGGTGGGTGTAGCTATCAAGGTCCTAATGTTTAGCCACTGCACTAGGTAGGTGCAGCTATCGAGGTCTAAATGTGAGCCACTACACTAGGTGGTCCTGATGTTGGGCCACTACACTAGGTACGTATAGCTACCAAGGTCTCAATAGGGGCTACTACACTAGGTAGGTGCAGCCACCAAGGTCCAAATGTGTGCCACTATGCTAGGTTGGTGCAGCCATTGAGGTGCAAAATGTGGGCCACTACACCGTATGATTCTTGCTATCAAACGATCTAGGAGTTATCTCTCAAGGATGGGCCTTGAAAATGGATTAGAAAATGATTCTTTAATAAATTGGTACAACATAACATCATTGTAGGTGATTGATATATAATATTTAGGAATTTGAGAATAAAGCAATAAACAATAAAAAGGGACTGGAATTCATGTATAGACTCTAAAATCTTGAGTGAGGCAAAAAAATAATAAAAGGGGTAAAATTAAAAGAAACATGTAAAAAGAATTTAAATAAATTACTATAAAGTGAGTATAGAAAGACAAGAGAGAAAAAGGAAAAAAAGTGATGAAAATAGATATTATAAAACCTGTATAAAAATATATAATATCGAGTAAATAATGCTGAATTATAAAGCATACTAAATGTATTAATTAACTAGGATATTTAAGATTAACAAATGATGGAAACTTATAAAGTGCTTAAGAAAGAGGATTAGAGCTGAGCTAGTAAGCTAATTACTCAACTGAACTATTTAAGAGAACAATGAATATAACAGATACAAATGGTGATGGGAGAAAAAAAAAGATGGAAAAAAATTAGTAAGAATAACAAATAAATAAAAGTTGAGATAAGGATAAAGAGGCCCTCATAATACATACATTAATAGTCACTGGCGGTGATGGATAATGCTTTATAAAGTTAATTATGGGGAAATAGTATTAAGCTGAATTAACCTGAACCTCCTTAACATAACTAATAAGTAAACAATTTCCTTACTTTCATCATGATTTATCTAAGGAATTGAATAGTGGCATGGGCATGTCAAACATAAGACATAAGCAATGAATTAATAATTTAATATACATTCTTAATACTTGTTGAATGTGTTAGGTGTGTGCATGATATAATGCATGATTTGCTAAATTACCACTAAGTGTATACTTAGCATATCATTTGCCTAATGTTCAGGTACTAAAGTTAACCAGTAGTGCAAAGTGATCAGTAGTGTAGCCGAAGGCTATCCAAGTAAGTGTTTATTGTTATGATATTAAGAGTAAATAAAATGTAGTGGCACTCATGCATATCGAGTGGGTTGTATGGATATAAGGAGTCTGAATACTATTAAAATACTTAAAGATATTAGATAAAAAAATTTAGCACACACTAGCTTTAATAATAAGTGAAAAATTTTTTTGGACTAGGTTATGAATGTCATATGGCTAGATTAACAGTATGAATTATATTAATTAGTGGATGAGCTTAGTATCATATAAGAAATAATAATTAAGTAGAAGTTAATTGAAAGCAAAGGGAAATCTTAAGATGGATAACCTTTGGGGAAATAACATCCTTTGCTTGGTTTAATAAAAAATTAAACAGGTGGTGTTACAAATTGGCCTATGTAGTTGAGACTAATAAAATTGAGTTGACCTTTAGTCAGATGCCAGTGGTGTCAGAATTCTCGAATGTGTTTCTAGATAAGCTATTAAGGTTACCTCCACAATGAGAACTTGACATTGAAATTGAAGTATATCTTGTTATTACTCCAGTGTCCATTACACTGTATTGGATGGCACTAGCAAAATTAAAGAAACTCAAGGTGTAGTTTTAAGAATTGTTAGATAAAGGCTTTATAAGGCCAAGTACTTCTCTCTGAGGAGTGCTAGTGCTCATTATGAAAAAGACAAATGGGTCACTTCGACTATGCATTTACTATGGATAGTTGAATAAGGTGTGAGTCAATAATAAGTACCTATTACCAAGAATTGATGACCTATTTGACTAGCTTAGAGGTGCAAGTGTGTTCTCTAGAATTGATATATGACCTAGGTATCACCAGTTGATGATCAAGGAATCAGATATTTTGAAGACTAGCTTTTACACTAGACATGGGTATTATGAGTTCTTAGTGATGCCATTTGGATTACTAATGCTCTTGTAGCTTTTATAGACCTCATGGATAGAATCTTCAAGCCATACTTAGACTAGCTTGTTATAGTCTTCATTGATGATATTTTAGTATATTCTAAGAATAGAGAAGTGCACAAGCAACATCTGAGGATTGTGTTACAAACCCCAAGAGAAAAATAACTCTATGCTAAATTCTATAAATGAGAAGTTTAGTTAAATAAAGTAGCCTTCTTAGGCCATCTAGCTTCAGTAGAAGGTATTAGGGTCGACCTAAGCAAAGTGAAGGTAATGTTGAAGAGGAGACCTCTAAAGAATATAACTCTAATTTGGAGTTTCCTAGGATTGGCTAGTTATTATAGAAGTTTTGTAAAAGTCTTTTAAATGATTGCAGCCCTAATGACTCAATTATTATGGAAAGAGGTCAAATTTGTTCTTAATGATAAATGTCAAGCAAGCTTTGACTATCTAAAGGCAATGCTAAGTAAAGCACTTATCCTTACTTGACTCGAGCAAGGAAAAGACTTTGTGATCTATAGTTATGCATCACACAATGGTCTCAGATATGTCCTGATGCAAGATGGGATAGTGATAACATATGCCTCGAGATAGTTGAAACCACATGAATAGAGTTACCCAACACATGATTTGGAACTAACTACTATAGTATTTGCATTGAAAGTATAGAGATATTACTTATATGGTGAAATATGTTACATCTACATTGATCATAAAAACTTGAAATATCTCCCTACCTAAAAAGAGTTGAACTTGAGGTAGCGATGTTAGATGGAATTGATAAAGGACTATGATTTTCTAATAGACTACCATCAAGGGAAAGCTAATATAGTCTCTGATGCATTGAGCCAAAAGTTTATAATTACAATGAAAACTATGCATGCCAAAATTTGAATAAACTAGGGAGAATGCAATTTTAGTGAAACTATAGCTAAAACATGATTGAAAGCAACATGTGAAGGAAGCTTGTGACATAAAAAAAGGCTAGGTGACTACTAAGTTATCTAGTGCACATAATTAAACATAGTAAGAGGTTTATTAACTTAGTGAGAAATTAATTAATTAACTAAATTACCAAACCATCAACATGCATGTAAAGATTGACAAAATCAAATAAATAAATAAGAATAAAAATGATAGTAAGAACTAGTATAAGTATAGGTGCTACATTAGGAAAAGGGAAAAAAAAGAGGGCTAGTTGGACTTTAGAGGGTAGGAAAAAGTAAAGAAAGGAGAGAGGGAAAAAGAAATATAAGGAATGAGAAAGAAAGAGGACATTAATGGAGAGGAGTAAGAATCCATAAAGGAGCATGCTAGTGAAGTGCATTACCACCATGGCAGATTGCCAACTACAAGCCGCTGAGCCTAATTGAATTTCTACAGTGGTGTGGGCATTGGTAAATACTAGTACGAATGAAATAAGAAAGAGGTGTGATACAAAAGTGCATAGGGCATACTATTGCCATTACTTTAGGAGGATAGCAATGCTTCAGAGAGGAAGGCAACAATAGACAATAGTGCTTACGAGCAACAAGCGTGGTTAGTTGTGCAACATGAGATAGCTATTATCAATTTTAGATGTATAATTAACCTGAGGAAACTGCTGCTGCTAGTTAAGTGTACAACAAATGGCATATAGGACCGCTATATGTCAATGAAGCTAATTTTTGTAGAGAACAAGATCTATTTTGAGGTTAGGGACCATTGCAACTTGAACCACTCACACGAAGAAAGGGAGACAACTGCTGCAACTATTTGGAAAAAAAGGGAAATTGATGTCTCTTAATTGTAGGTACGATTCCTCATTTTGGTTATGCCAATTAAATTGTTATTGATTGAAAGCTCTTAACTATTGATTACAAGTTAGAGTTAAAGGAATATAAGTGTTTAGGGGTTTTAACTGAAAGATTTAACAAGCTAGACATGAAAGTAGTCTAACAGTAAAGGGAATGACGTAAAGTTGGGTAGAACTTAGGTTCATTGCATGAATTATTACTTGAATGAATGTTATTTCATACAAGAAAAGAATAAGAGGTTGAATGAATAAAGAATAAAGAAAGGAAAGGGACAATACATTACTTTAAATAGGTGTTGTTAAGAAACTTTGTTACCTTTTTTGTGGCTACTATAGTAGAATCATATGTATGGCAAACAATTTTGAAGAGGACTAACTAGACATTGAAAAGATAGAGAGAAAAAATGAGTAAATAATTAGATTGCAATAGGCAAAATTGATATGTTTAGGCCTTATGCCCCATAATGACTAAAGTGTTCAATTTGGGAGGACCTTTGAGTTGATATAAAGGTTACATGATATGAGGTTTTAGGAATAAAAAATTAAAAGAAAACACGAGCACAATAGGAGCTGAATTTATAAAACAAAGTATGTTAGAGGAAACTAGCATAAGGGATGTATGGTGATAAGCTAGTTATAGCACACTTAGTGTAGTAGTATGCTTGATAAGGTAAGTAGCTACACTCTAATGGCTTATGAAGTGTTACTTACAGATAGGTAAGTTGGGGGCTATACAGTTCATTCTTGGATATGTCTAAATGAGTAAAATATTATGTGTTCCAAGCACACTCTAAACAAATCTACGAAGTAGTGATATAGTTACTCTAGTGATATAATAAGCAAAATAGACACTTTTGCATGATTAATTTATAAGCTACATGATGGAACATATAAGAGTGTTGTTGTGTACTTAGGATAATAGAGTTCTAAGTTAGTCAAAAAGTTCATATTTTAAGAAATATAATGTAATGCCCATAAGCCTAAGTTTCATGAACAGTACCTCCATAGCATGAACATTGTTCCTTGTCAGTTGAGGCACCTTAACAAAGTCATAAAAGGGCGTATTGGTCATAAAAATTTGACGGGCTAGACAATGGACAAAATGAAAGAATTTAAAAATTTAGCAGAGCTAATAAATCATTTTGGATTAAGAACTAGTGAATAGTGACATAAAATGGGGTTATTTTACGGACGGACCTTAAAATTCCATATCCTAAACCTTAAAATTCCAATCTATATAGTGGTGAAGGAATTTTAATTTTATAAGGTTATCTAATATTTATTTGGAATATTTTATTCTAACAACTAAATAGTAACCTAAAGTTGGCAGTAGAATTTTGAATTGAAGTCTTACGAGGGCTTTAATGCCATTAATTGAGGATTTTTAAAACTAAAATGAGTATTTTTGGAGGTCCAAAGAAATTTTTGTGAATTTTTAAAGTTTAAAAGAAAATCGAGAGAAATCAGACTGTTAGATCGCCATGTATCAATTTGAGCTATCCACCCACCAAAATAAAAGGGTCAGCACATGTGGGGGTGCCACATGTGCCAAGATCCCCTCCCACCCCTCTTAAACTCCCTGTGGTTGATGCCCTTCACCTATTCTCTCTCCCCGCTTTTTCTTTATTTTCTCTCTCCTCCCACTACTAAATCTCACACTCTATACTTAGTTCTCAACCTCCACAACCTCCTGAAGCGAATTCCACTAACAAAAATTAGACAAAGAGGCTAGAAAAGGAGAAGTTAAAACTTAGTGAATAGTGATAAATTTAGGAGTCAGTTTTTTCATTTTAATTTTTATTTTTGGTTTAAGTAGTTTAAGGTATTCTAAGAAATCCTATGATTTCATATTTCAATTTGGACTTATGTATGATTTTTAGGAAATTTTCTAAGGAAAATTTTGATTATGTTAGGGCAAAGAGAAAGAGTGGAAGAGTAACCATAGTCAAGGCAAGAATGGGGTGGAAAAAGGGGTGCTTTTGCATCCTAAGTATGTGGATTTGACCCAATATATGTGTGTCATGTGTTTATGCATGAATGTGCATGCGCACATGTGTATGGAAATGGCATTTCTTAGTGTTAGGCATGTAATTGATGTAAATGAATGGTGTGGTTGTGTTAAAGATGTGAAAATAACATGGTATGCATGATTTGGGGAAAGGAAACAAAGTGTAGATGTGCGAGTTATGTATAGCCGAAACATGAAGATGTATGTGTATGGTATGTGTGTTCACATGTATGGCATGTTAAGCATGGCATTGACATAGGAAAGTGATGTAAAACTCATGCTAGGAATATGGGCAATGCTAATTAAATCTATGGAATAGTAGCATGAGTAATAGCGACCTAAATTGGTGTGTAATGGTGATATAAGTGATGGTACATGGAATGGTGATCATATGTGTATCAATGTTGGCATAATGAGAATAAATGGAGCAATGATGAATAAGTGATACAATGGCTAAGGAAATAAAGAAGTTAGGTTGGTATGAGTAGAGATATGGAATGTGTGATTTTAGAAAATGACCAAATGAATTGTAACTTATGCAAAAATGACCAAATGAATAATAACCTAAGTTAAAAATGACCAAATGATTAGTGACTTTGCAGCAACCGACCTAAAATGGAAAATTGTGCATAAGTATATGTAAAATGAATATAGATGTTGTTGAGGATGGAATAAGGTTGAAGTTGACTATTAACTATGCAAGTGAATAATGAATAGTGTATTGGCCCATTAGCTAAACACTCACTAGATAGGTTAATCGGTTAACTAGAGAGTTTGCAGCTGCTAGGTAGGTTGGTCCTTTGGGGGCCACTGTTGTTCTATGTGATGGCTGGTGCAACCACTAAGGTTCTAAGATTGAACCAAGCACACTCAGGTATTAAGAGGTCTACCTAGACTAATCCCTACTACCCATTAGCTTTTTGTGGACATTGAGAGGTCCCACAAGGTTGATCCTTACTATCCACCTGTGTTGTACTCGAGGTGTTAACTTGGGGTATGAGGAGGTCCCTAGGGTTGATCCCTACTATCTCACTTATAGATAGTAGGAGGTCTATGAACTGATCTCTGCTATCTATCAGTCTAGTATTGGGAGGTCTACAGACTAATCCCTACTATTAGACTAGGTAGGTGCAGCTATCGAGGCCTAAAATATAGGCCACTGCACAGGATAGATCTCGCTAACTGGTGTCATAATGTGACACCTCCTATTGGATTCTCGAAGAAACCCAATAAGCAGTGCACTTCCTGCCAGGTCACCCATCCTAAAATTTCCCCTATAGTCATTCATTTAACTTTTACTTATGCCACACTAGATAATTCTATCTGACTCCAAAATCCCTCCAATTAAATCTTATAATCCATTTAGTTTAGTATCAATATGGTTTAGCCATTACAGAGGGAATCTGATGCAATCTAGTACCATCTAAAAATTCAACAGCACTATGGCTACTTGAGTCATTATCCCAAAATAAATATTCACTTGTAAACACTTCAACATTACTTATCACATCTCTTAGACCCATTAGGTCCCCCATTCTCAGCCTAACGTCAACAACTATCACACATCAGACTCAAGCCTCAAGCTATAGATAAAAGCATACATATATAGAACCTCAGGCTTATATCATCAACAAACATTATTTCCATACATACATTCACAAGGGAATATATATGGTTACTTTACTTACATCAACAGTTCAATGCTTACTTATATACATAATATATACAGAGCTTAAATACATGATTTCTACCCAATTTCCACCTAGGTACATGGATATCAAAATTGTACAATATTTACTTCTTATTCCTTCTCAGTTATCCTCTAAACTCTCATCGGCAAGCTTCATGAGGCAAGATTCCACTGTGAAGTACCTACACACCAAAATAGGTACATTGACTATATGAGATACTCAATGGTGAACTTAAAGCATTTAAAACATGGCATTATGTCTTTTCATACCTATGTAGTCTAATAACTGAATTAATATTATTATTTGATTCAATATATATACCATGGTGCCAAATTACTAAAATACTCCCAAGGCATTTATATGTCATGAAATAGCTTTTTTGACATAAATGAATTAGTTAGAGTAATTATTAATATCCCTAGCATGCATATTTTATGTGAATAAATTTACGTAACCACATATATGTAAAATGACAAAAATACCCTTTAGTCTGTACTTTATCAAATACTCAAAAAATACTGTTCAATTATGCTTAATTGTTATCTTCTATAATTATTCTGTTTATTCACTTAATTTAATTCACTAGCATAACTAGGAAGACAACACTTAAAAACACTAGATCTAAAGGGAAAATAAACTGGTGTACTAGTCCCCATTCTAAACCTACACCGCTACACCGGCATGTATGCCATAAAGGAGATCAACCGTAGCCTCTCTGAACATAAGTAAATAGTAACTATGTGACATAATGGAGATCAGCCCATAGGCCTCCCCAGCCACGAAAAAATAGCATCAACATCTAGGTGACATAATGGAGATCAGTCTGTAGACCTCTCCAACCACCAATAAATATCATCAACAACTAGATGACATAATAGAGATCAACTCGTAGACCTCTCTAGCCAATAATAAAGTTTACTACCTGAACATCAAACAACTAGCAACTACAAAACACTAAGTTAACCAGTCAACCCATCTAGTGGGTGTCTAACTAATGGGCCATGTAGCACAATTTAAGTTCATTTATTAACTAAAAATGTTCTTATAATATTTATGTTTCAAAAATAGACAATTAAATTTTTTATCACACACTTTATTTTTTAGCCAGTCTAGTATAGCCACATTTTGGCTTTACTGTGTAAAAATTCCAAAACAATATCAATTCCTATTATTGCCAAAATTCATGGTTTAATATGTTATGATTTATCATAGCATTAGTTCTTTGGAAACTAACGCTTTCTCTCTAGTGACATTTTTGGTTTAGGTAATAGTCAACTAGAAAGTTATAAGTCATTTCGACCACTTTTCAACAAATGATTTTAGGACTATTTTAAGTCCAAATTTAACATAGTTTTTAGCATTTTTTAAGCACATTCATAGGCATAAAACAAAACATATTTAGGCCAATTCCAAGGCAAAATAATAGGCACAAATGCCATTTTTACATATGTTTCAAATCTAGTGCCAAAGGCACAAGAAAATAATGTAACTACATAGCATTTTTCAAGCTACATTTTAAGTCTATATTCTAAGCCTTGGCTATAAGTTTTGGTTCAATCTTTTTAGCCATTTCAAAGACACATTCTTAAGGTATACTTTATCTTATCAACATGTCATATACATTATTTAATTTCATAGTCATTCCATGCCAATTACCTAGCCATTGCAATACCTGTCCATTTCTACTTAATCAAGCAAATTTACATGCCTTATTGCCTTTACTTTGCTCTCGAGTACAAAAGAAAATATGCCTAATTACATTTCCTTTTTCCCTTTCTACCAATATTCCTTCACTAGTGTGTGCCACCAACACTAACACACACACTTACTTAATTTCAAGCCAATTTCCATAATTTACACAAGTATAAGGCCAAATAACCATAACAATTCAAGTAACTATGCATAGGCAACATATAATTGAACATTAAAGGCCATAAAAACCATATCAAATCAACAATTCAAACCACTAATTATGCCTTTAACATGGAATTTCTCTCGGGTACTTACTTAAGTCATACCATATATTGAATTCTCAAACTCACAACACATACATTAATACTTAGGAGTATGAACAAGCTATTTTCACACTATTTATAATTCTTCTAAGCATTATAGGTCCTAAAACAAGTCACGGCTAGCAAGGATTTTAGGCCTAAAGTTTAACATTTCAAGCTATCCATATTGTTCACATTTCACATGCACATTTCCATCTTTTGACAAGTTCACTAGAGGCTTTCCTAAGCTAATATCTATAATTAGTCATCATTAAATTCATTTCGAGCATCATTATATCATAAATAGCATGAAAGAAATCCTCTAAGTTGACTTACTTGTGATGGAGTCCCTTGAATCCTTAAGAATAGCACACTAGCCATCACCAACTATAGTTTTCTTCCTCCTTTGTGGAGCTCTAGATGCCATCCAAATGCCATAAACACCTCACACACATCATCACATAGGTGTTAGGTATGATCCAGCTTTAAAAAGCAACCTAAAAACCTATGAAATGATGGAGAAATAGCTATAGACTCACCTTTGGGTTAGCATTCTAGACTATCTAAACCAGAAAAATTTAGTGATTTTTTTCTCCCAATTAAGAAGTCTTTTCTGCCAAATTTCTTTTTCCCCATGGTGCTTAACAAGCAAAATTGAATTTAGAGACAAGAATCACCATTCTTGGAGAAAAGAAGAAAAAGTTATAACCAAATGACTCCTGCACTAGCGTTAGCAATAGTAGTTAGAAAGGGAGGAAGCTCTTTCTTCAATCTAAGTGGAATTCCACTTGTAAAATGATATTTGCCATTGGGCATGATATAGGCCCCATTTTAACATGTCAAGGCTATCTCGAACCATCTCAATTTTTGCGGCATACTCTAAAAATGCACAATAATTTACTCAGGCCTAAAAAACATACATTGTTTATTTTAAAATTCATATTTCAATCCCCTCTACCTGCTCGTAAATTTTTGTGGCAAAATTCCTTCGATAGGTTAGTTTTTAAATTGTCTCAATTTGCATGCCAACCTAAAAAATTATGAGAATTTGCAAACGCCCTCCAATTCTAAAAATTCTTTCACCATTGGACTCAGTATAATTTTTTAGCTTCAGTGTCTAATATTTTCAGGTCTGTCCGAGCACATCTCGATTTAATCCCGGCTTAAAATTTTTTTATTACACTAAGGGGTAGCTTTCAGTTCGAAATGAATTATTGGTTCTACTTAATTTTTAAATTTCAACTTTGTCATCAACTTAAAGCTCCTCAAAGTTTCATGACTAGTGCCATTATCTCGATCCACGTGTAAGTGACCTAGTGACCCAAGCACACTTTTTAGACCCTGTGGCACTATTCACGAAGCCTCAGAGCATGGGCATTACATTTCTTCCCTTTTTAAGAAAATTTCATCCTTAAAATTATCTGAAGCAAATAAAAGAGGATGCTCAACTCCCATTTGCATGTCTAGCTCTCAAGTAACTTTCTCTGTACCATTATACCTCTACAGCACTATAACTATGGTATGGACTCACCTCTACAATTATCTCATTTCACAAACCATACTTTATACCATTTCCTTTTCATAACTTATATCTAGCTATTCTTTAATAGTTGTCATTGAAGTCACATGTAATAGATCCTATCTATACCCCCTAAGCATAAAGACATAAAAACACTATGTATTATTGTAACTCAAGTGGTAGTGCAAGCCTATATGCTAGAGGTTCGACCCTATTAGTACTCTTGTAGAATATGATAAACCTAGGATTCAATTTCCCTTATTCCCAAACCTTCACACCTTTCTCCTCGAAAAAACCTCCAAAAATACTTTTTTTCCAACTGAATACTCAAAAGCTCGCTACTTTAAGTCATTATATGATTCTCATATAATCATAACTTCTATTAGTCTTTTTCTAATTAATTTCACTTCTTTTAATCCTCTTTAATCAAATCTACTCTAAACACTTTATTTCTCCAACTTCACTCCAATTCTGTATCGCTTATCATATAATGCCTCATATGGATCCATTTTTTAACTAAACTGTTCACTACTATCCTAGGCAATCTGTGCCAAGAATATATGGACATATATATATATCTCAGTTAACCATAAATTGACTAATATTGTCTTACAACGTATTATTCGATATCTATATCACCCTCTCTGACTATCCATCAGACTGAGGATGCTAAACTAGGTTATAAGCTAGTCTGGTGCCTAAAGTTGCTTATAGCTTCTTCCACAATTTGGAAGTAAATTAAAGATCTCTATCTAAATGTTAGTCACTAGCACATCATGAAATATGACGCTCTCATCACATATAGTCTAGCCAACCTCTTTATGGACAAATCCATCCTAACCGAGTAGCTTGAACTATCTTTGACCATCTATCAACAATTATCCATGCAACATTACATTTACCTTTCGTCAATAGTAAACCCATCACAAAACTCAGGGTTGACTTTTCTTATTTCCACTCTGACATAACTGTAGGATACAATAATTTAGAAGGAACCTGATGCTCAGCTTCTACTTGCTGGCATGACAAATACTGGGTATTATAATTTACCACATCTCTTTCCATATAAAACCATCAATTAATAAAATTGTCAAGCTAAAAATTTTCCTTCCCAAAATGCATGAAATGAGGAGCCTCATGTATTTCCCTAAACATCTGTACCTCATTTCCTCTGTACAAAATACGCATGATCTGTTTTGATAATTCAACTACTCACTTACTGTCAACTTAGACCTTGTGGTCTTTCTCTCTTTAGCTTTCTTAATTATCTGAACCATCTGCTCACCTCTCATCTGATTCTCTTTGATTTGCTATCTAAAATCTAACTTCACTTGTAATTCAACCACTACAGCCTCTTTTGAGTTGAACTGTAACTTGACATTTAAAGCTCTCAAGGTCACCATAAATTTCCTATACTTAGCATCTACTATCCTATTAGCTTTCATTGGTATGTAGTCAATTAGGTAATTATAATCCTAAATCAACTCTATCCAGTCCTCTATCTCAGGTCCTTTCTCTTAAGTAAAGGAATCCCTTAAGCTCTTATGATCTATGCATATATAACATTCCTCTTTATACTAACAATGCCATCGTATGTTTCAGAATAACAATAATAACAACTAGCCCCAAATCGGGGGTAGGATAATCCCTCTCTCGTGGCTTTAACTATCTTAAAGCATAATCTACTACTTTTCCATCCAACATTAACATCTAACAAGCCATTCAATGAAGTATCACTGCACATAACAAAGTCCTTACCCTATTTGAGTTGAATCAAGATAGAAGCCTTTGTCAACCTTTATTTCAATTTAGCAAAACTGGCTTGACATTTATTATCCCACACAATTCTTACATTCTTTCTGATTAGTCTAATCAAAGGAGTAACAATAATAGAAGTCCTCTTACAAGTCCTTTGTAAAATCAACTAAGCCTAGAAAAGTTCTCACCGTAATTACATTCCTACATGGTTTTCATTCCAACATGGTTTTCATTCCAATACTGCCTTACCTTTAATGGGCCAATTTTAACTCTCTCTATTAAAACTATGGGGCCTAAAGAAAACTTCATCCACCTAATTCACGATTATTGAGTTGGGCACACAACCACCTCTCTTTCAGGTTCTATATCAGAACCCTCAGGTGTTGTTCATACTTTTCTGGTTTCTAGAGTACACCATAATACCATCTAAGAACACCATTACCGCCAATCTATATAAGATTAAAATCTTTGCCCATTGAGATCTATGAAAGTTGCTGGGGCATTGGTAAGCCCTAATGACATCACCAAGAACTCAAAAAGCCCACACTGGGTCCTAAAAGCAATCTTAGTAAAATTAGCTTCCCTAAATCCTTAACTAATAGTATCCCAATCCCATATCAATTTCAAAAGAATGAAGACCAGCCCTCTCAAATGACCAGGAAGATTATCCACCTAAGCAGGGGATACTGATCCTACATAATCACTCTATTCAATTACCCTTAAAATAATGCATAACCCAATCAACCTATCTTTTTTTCTTATAGATAGCTTAGACATTTACTAAAGAGTTATACTGGGTCTAATAAAACCCTTATCATATAGACCTTACAGCTATATTCTCAATGCTTTTATTTCAATAGATGTTATCCTATAAAGAACAATAAGTACCAGAGCAATATTAGGATACACCTCCACTTTAGAATCCAGTTCTCTTCAGAATGATAACCTTAGTAGCTCAATAAGGATACATCGAAGAACTGAGCTTTAAGTGAAATATATGCCAGATTAGAACTAAATCATTCCAATCAATACCATAGGCTAAAATGCCTTACTCCTTTTGAAGGAGTTATTCTATCTTGATAACAATGATAAGGTTGTCCAAAGGATTTCTCTCCCTATTCACTATCTCTATTAGTCCCCGTACAGTTTGGAGGGTCAACTTCCTATGGTTATATTTAGTAATAGCCTGATACTTAATAAACCAATCCATCCTAAGAGTACCTTAATTTATTGAAATACAATTCAATCAAACCAATAACAATATATGCCCCTAAATCACCTGAGGGCATCTTCTATGCACCCCGTTCACAACCACACACTACTTTATAGGGTTGTTAACTCTAATGTCTGAATCAACTTGCTAAGGCCCTATCTGCTTATTCTATGCTGGTGTAGTGCATACATATGATGGCATTAAATTAGGGTCTATCTAAGCCAAGAATGACACATTAGATAAATAAAATACTAGTTATACAATCTTGTGTAGTAGCCACTTTTTTACTTTCTCACTATACACTACCTGTCTAAAACATAAGCCTTAATTCTAGTACCTTAACTAACACTGGACTACTTTCCTTTGTTCTATATCTAACCCTTACTTTAGGGCGCGACATTAGGTATCTATGTCTGAGCACCCTCTTTCTATGCCTAAGGACACTCTTTCTATAGTGGTTTTTAGCACCACCATATAAACATTCTCCTCACTTACCTCCTTTACACTGCCCTAGTGACTCTTCTGACAAAAGCCACACATGGGAGTTCCACCCCTAGTACCCTCTCTCCTCACCTTACCAATCTGCCACTGTACTGGACTATCCCATAATGCTCTGCCTCTTTCTCTAAAAGAAGTCTCTTTTTACTGGTACCATATCCTCTCTGCCACATGCAACTAGTACTGGTACTGCCAAATCTCTTTTCCTGAGGTTTAGCAATCTATATCCTTACCCCTACATTCATTCCTATAAGGAATCTCTTATATTCTGTATATATATCATTAAAAATAATCTCCTCAAGATACTTCAAAAATATAGTAATATCCTTTCATGTCCTACTTCTCAGAGTATAAGGACAGGGTTTCTTTTGCTTGCTATCAGTCAATCACTCATGACTTTGGTTGTTAAGCAGCATTACTGGTTTTCGATGTTGATACATAACCTACTCTTTGTAGTACTATGGTTACCAACTAATTGATTCCATGGCCCCTCTTTCGAGCAACTAAACCAAACATTTATGTATTATAGAAGACTTTCCCTTCTCAGCCTCGAATAGTGTAACGGTTTAGAGGAATTGGAAACTTAAACATTTGATATCCATGTACTCTACCAAGGAACATTGAACCTTTGCTCTGATACCACCAAATGTGACACCCCCTACTGGATTCTTAAAGAAAACCAAATAAATGGTGCACTTCCTGCTAGGTCACCCATCCTGAAATTTCCCCCATAGTCATTCATTTAACTTTTACTTATCCAACACTTAACAATTCTATCTAACAACAAAATTACTCCGATCAGTTCCTATAATTCATTTAGGTTTGTGTCGATATGATTCAACCATTATAGAGGGAATCTAATGCAATATAATACCATCTAAAAATTTGATAGCACTACGACTGCATAGGTCATTATCCCAAAATTAATATTCACCTGTAAACATTTCAACATTACTTATCACATCTCTTAGACCCTTCTAGTCCCGTATTCTCAGCCCAACATCGACAACTATCACACATCAAACTCAGGCCTCAGGCCATCGATAAAACCATGCATATATAGAGCCTCTAGCTGACATCATCAACAAATATCATTTCCACACAAACATTCACAAGGAAACATATAGGGTTACTTTACTTACAGCAATAGTTCAATGCTTACTTATATACATAACATATACAGAGTTTAAATACATGATTTCTACCCAATCGCACCTAGGTACATGGATATCAAAATTGTACAACATTTACTTCTTATTCCTTCTCAGTTATCCTCTAAACTCTCGTCGACAAGCTTTATGAGGTAGGATTTTGCTATAGAGTACCTGCGCACTAAAATAGGTATGCTGAGTATACAAGATACTCAGTGGTGAACTTAAAGCATTTAAAACATGGCATTATGTCTTTTCATACCTATGTAGTCTAATAATTGAATTAATCTTATTACTTGATTCAATGTATATACCATGGTGCCAAATTACTAAAATACCCTTAAGGCATTTATATTTCATGAAATAGCCTTTTTGACTTAAATGAATTAGTTAGAGTAATTATTAATATCCCTAGCATGCATATTTTACATGAATCAATTTAGGTAACCACATATGTGTAAAATGACCAAAATACCCTATAGTCTGTACTTTATCAAATATTCACAAAATACTATTCAATTATGCTTAATTATTATCTTCCATGATTATTATGCTTATTCACTTAATTTAATTCACTAGGCCAACTAGGAAGACGACACTTAAAAACACTAGATCTAGAGGGAAAATAAATTGGTGCAGTGGTCCCCATTCTGGACCTATGCCGTT
>CANXYI012265089.1:0-10849 GCA_948208565.1 Hura crepitans | reverse complement strand
ATATAGCCATACCATGGCATATGTGACATACACCTAATCATGCATGTATCACATACTCACACATCATTTCTATAGCCAAATCACATCCATATCATCCTATGTCCTTAAATTACACATCTTAGCATTCATTTCACATACACATCAACATAAACACCTATATAACTAACACTTCCATAAAACACACCCAAAGCTGCAATTTAAATTGTTCCTAACATATAAAGCATGTTTCAGTTAAATTCAATTATAGTGGGCTCCCAGTCATGTCGAAGCCACTCTAGAACCATCAAATCCATCTTCCTCCACCTTTGTCCACCATATCCCAATTTTCCATATTGGGGTTCCACCTTCTAAAATTCCTATAAAGATATACATAGATCCAAATTAAAACCTCTCTTCATGGATAACATCTACACCTCAAATACTCCTTAAGAAAAATAAGAGACCTTAGAAAGAATCACATGCTCACTAAAAGGCACTATTCATGAAGTGCTTATAACTTCATTTCTTGACATCCTTTTCCACTTCTATCATTTGGAATAGCTTTTAGTGGATTGTGAAGGTTTAGAACCATATAATTTTTAAGGGATTTTGTGATGGGAGGAGAGAGAAATAAGCAAAAATGGGAGGGGGCATCCATGGCTAAATGGCATTCACTTTTTGACCTAAATGGGAGAAGATGACTTCTTTTTCATACCATTCACATGCACACATGTGCCTTTAGGTGCATTAGAACAGTGGATGGCCACGATCGTACCACTTGTCGATTGGATGCCCTAAATTAATTCTATTTCATTTTAAAACTTGAAAATTAACAATAATTTCTCTAGACCTCCAAAAATCATTATTCTAGTCCCAAAAATCCTTGATTATATTCATTAAAGGTCCCATAAAATTTCAATCCAAAACTCTATCGGGAGATAGGGTTACTATTCACCCACGTATTTTAAAAATTTTGAAAAAATATCAAACGATCTTAGAATATTAAAATTCCTTTTCTAATGAACTTATTGGAAATTTTAAGCTTCAAGGTATGATATTATTGGGTCCATCTAGGCACTTTTTAGAGCTATCCTGGCACAACCCCAACTAAGGTTACTATTCATCAATTCTTAGCTTGAAATAATTTATTGGTTTTGCTAAAATTTTTAATTCACTCTTTTTCATCACTTTTTAGTCGATCCAAGTTTAGTTAAGCAAAACCCCTTTCGGCTATTGAGTTGCCCTTCAGTGCCCTGAACACTACTGTGTCGAGCTCGAGAGGTACTGTTCACCGAACAATAATTTTTCGGACATTACAACTCTTCCCCTCTTAAGAAATTTCATCCTCAAAATTTCCTATGGTTATATGATTAGTCACTTCCATATGCCATTACTATATTCTTTTCACTTTCTATTAGAGTTAAACCTTTGCATCTTTATATATCTAATCTTTTATAGGTGCTCCTTTACTCTTTACTGGGTAAATTTCCCCTTTTCTAGATTACTCTTGTTAGGGGGTGAACTCCCCCACATACTTTTAATACTATTACCTTTAGTTCCATCAACCTTCAATCATTAAAGAATGCTAAACTGGATACTTTCACTACTTCTCCTATTTCCTCACTCTATTCCCGGTTAAAACACTAAGTACTTTAGAAGTGTCCTTACATAGTCACCTTATTTTAATATCCTTTATTTTAGTCACACTATTCACACTGTCTCGTTATTGAATATATATTTTTAATATTACCTTGATATTATAAGGCAACATTCTTGCTTAACTTTCCTACAGCGACCTTTCTTATTTAAGCTTTCCTCTAGAGCTTTTAGAGGCTAGGTTATATCTTCATTCTTTTTGTTTAACAATATGATCCTTGGCTCACTTCCTCTTAATCTCACTCAAACTAACTTCCTTACTCATCTTATATGTAAGCTATATTATTCTTCCCTCATCTCTTTGTTTTGATCAATAGTTTAACCACACTTTCATTCCTTAAAATATCTCAAGATATCTTAGTCTCTAAGTTCCTCATAAATACCTAATCATTCTCTACCTCATCTTTTATATGGATGTTATTTATCCGCTAACCATTTGATTCACTTCACCTCTTAAGTTTTAAAGAGATAAGCTAGTTGTTTATGCTCACCACAAACCATGTACATACCTTTCATTGCTTTATTCTCAATATATCTTTGTAGAGTCCTTACCTTAACATCTAAATCCTCTCTTATGCTTACTCACTGGTATCAATATTGGCTTCCATTCTTTTTCTATTCATGGTTTCTTTATCACTCTCCTTCTATTACCACCATATTATTCTTTTCTCTTTTTATTCACTCTAGCAAGTCCCTTTTTGTCTTAGGGCTATTATTATGCCATGCTCAATTTTCATAACACATATATAGAGTTTTCGTCATCGAAAAACATGTCGTGTATAAACCAAATATGCAAATGTCAATGTGCAACCTAAGCTATATAATGCAATGCCCTCGACCCAATAATAAATGCATTAAGAAAAAGCAATAACCTTTATCCTCAGGGACCTTGATAGCCAATTCCTATCTTTTGTCCTATTTTAACTGTCTTACTATGATGTCCTATGATTCACTCCTGCTAACCATTGATATCTCACTTCTGTACACTTTTAACTTCACCAACTCTATTTTCCTACTTAACTCCCACATTTCTTATTACTCCTTAATATAGGTATCCCATACTTTAGTCCTATAACTTTTTATACCTTTCAAAAGTCGATAATAACTCCTTTAGCATACCTTAGGCTATAGGCAGCTGAACTGCCTTATTCATGGGTCACTTAGTTTCCCTTTTCCATATTCTAAAGACATTTAATCTTACTAGGAATAATACATCAATCTTTCATTTCTCATTGATAACCTTTGAGTTTATTCTACCATTTCCATCGCTCAAGGTTCCTTCAGATTCCCCTCTCTTGTTATTACTTTCTTTGTGGCATTATTTACCTCCCAATAGACATTTTCTTTCTTGGAAAATATACCAGCTCCTCATCACTCCTTATCTACTCTTTATTCTTAATACTTAACTAGTCTTCCTTTTCTTATCAGGAGCCTCAGTCACTTAATAATCATTCTACAACCACTAATCGAAACACAATGGTACTATGCTTTCTCCTTTTAAATGCTTTTACCCTGTATTTTCTCAACTAACCATGCCATCCCCTCCTACCATCTATGGAACCTAATAGTCCTCTATTAGAGCATTGTTACTCTTTGATGGCCTCATTAATAACATCAGTAACCACAAATTAGGAGGAAGAGAATCATACAAAGTCATAGCATCATTACCTTTGCTCACCATTTTCTTTTCCAATAAGTTCACATAGTTATTTCATAAATTACTTATCAACAATCTTTGTTTAACAGCAATATAGCAAATGTCCATATCCCAAAACTCCTAAAGCACTCATGCATTACTGCATAAGACCACCTAAACCCACTTTGATACAACTAAAGGTAACAGTCCATGCCTATTCTCATAGAAAATAGGCAAAGTGTGCTACTTCCTATGAGGTCACCCATCTTTGGATTTCTCTAGGGGCCTTCCATTTAACTTTTACTTAAATTTCTCCTAACTAGTATTGAAATTTCTCTTAACATTTTTGGTGATCTATGGTAAACCTCTTAGGCATACGACACTCACATGCCTGATCTTACTGTCAAATATTAGCTTAGGCTATATTTATAGCTAAGAACTCAGTTCACATAATTATAGGCTATCACACTAGCTGACTAGACATCATATTACTTAACCACCCATAATAACATGCATGAGTGCCTCTATCTAAAAAAATATCACAATTTAATTAGATAATACCATTCCTAGATAGTCTTTAACTACACTGCTAGTTGTCCTCATCAAACCATCCAACTCTACCACCTGCACATCAGACACTCGATACGTTGAGTATACACTCAGTGGTGAATTTAACCAAACAAACCATATATCATACACATAAGAATTTCTTAACATCATCTATTTATTACTTCCAATCCCTCTCTTAAGGCTTCATGTGATTATCATTTATTTATCCATTTATATCACATATACTAGCCTTTTAACATAGAGTTACAACTGCTATTTCATCTTTACTTGTCATTTTATTACTACTTAATTGTGATCCATATTAATATACCTCTATTGTAGTTACTCTTACCACACCTAATCTACGTGCCTTCCATAATTTAGCCATCTATTCTTATTATCCCATGATCAATCTCTATTAGTAAGCTCCATTCATTATAGATATATATATAGGTTACTATTTGCTTTACTCAAATTAAATAATTCCTTTTATAGCTTATTCCTGCATGTATGTTTTCATATTCTATCACCATTCCATCAGTCTATTGCTCCCTTTAGGAATATTGCTAAGTTTATGTAAGTTTATTCAATCTCTCTTTACTACTTATCTCTTGTTTCAGTGTATTTACTCATACGTTATCTCAATCATAACATTTAAACCTCTAGTTCTTTCATTAATATCTTTTAAATCAGCTTAAGTTCTTTAATTAATCCATTTATACCTTATGGTCTAGTAAAAACTCTTAACCACTAGATAATAGGAAGCATAATGTGCAGTAGCCCCCATTTTAGGCCTCAATAGCTGCACCTACCCAGTCTAAGAATTGAACAAAAGACCAAGCAATACATTGGCTAACATTTTAGACCTCGGTGTCTATACACACCCTTCACCTAATAGCTGGGATCAGTTCCTAAGAACCTTCTAATAGCGAAAAGGGGATAGTAGGGATCAAACCTCCTAATAGCAAAAAGGGGATAGTAGGGATCAACCCTATGGGACCTCCCAATATCCATAAGTGGGTAGCAGGGATCAGTCTATAGACCTCCCAATACCTATAAATGGGTAGTAGGAATTAGCCTGTAGGCCTCCCAATACTAAGAGCGTGTAAACTCAAATCAATACTCAGCTGCTGCACCCTCCATGCATAGGCTAAAATCCATATAGACTCAACCTTTAGCAGCTGCTAATCCCTAGTTGACTGGTCAATATATCCAGTGTATACATAACCAATAATCCTACATTCCCTTTTCAATTAACTTTTACAGCTAGTATGTTCATTATCTGGAATATCCATAATAAATTAAGTTCTTTTCATATATTATTTTGCTTTATATATTAGTCAAATTCTCTTTTAACATTCTTCTAGTTTCATCAAGTTATCATATCTTTAACACAGGTTCCATTCCTTTCATTAATGTCTTTTGATTATCTTTTATCTCTTTTTGTGCATGGTTCTAATTTCTCTTCCCTACCAACATATACTCAATTTGCCCTAATTCTATTTATCCCAAAATATTATACTCTATATATTTTATGTGACTTATTTCTTGCATCATATTCCAATAACTTAGGTAACAGATTTAGTAATTTACTCTTATCATTATTAAAATTATAATAATATTTATTTTTTATATTGTCTGATAATTTGCTCAATCTAACTTTATGGAATTTTGTATAATAATTATACTATACACATATCTTTATGTCTCCATTAATTATAATCTTAATTTATATTCTGAGTTCCATAAAGTTACCATTTGCTAGTTTTCTTAATTTCTACCCATGCATTATTTGTGTATTAATAATTCCTTACCTTATCTTATAATTTATTTCTTCAGCTTTTTAATAAATTTACAGTTCCATTTTCAGTTCTAGTTCTTATTCAACCTAGCTAATCATTTTTTGTTCCCACCAAATATTTATTGCAATTATTTTAAAGTCAATAAGATAGTTATTGGTTCATTTCATTGGGTTATAATCTCAGACAGTTATAGGTTATCGTCAATTTCTTAGATAGTTATAGGTCATTTTTACATTAAAGTTATTATTCATTTGGTAACTTTTTCTTACCAACCTCCTAGTCAATTTCACTTTTCTTTCACCTCAATGCTTTATATCCTCAAGTAATCTACACCATCCAACATTACACCTATCTTAGCATATTGATTCATCAATTCAGATCCTAAAATCTTAAACAACATATCTTAATTAAATCCTTATTCTTTCACCTAACATTTTTCACTTTACCTATTATCTGCCATGTTGTTATATGTCCACCTCAGATACATCATCTCCATATCACACTTTACAAATTCTTTTCACTTAATAATGCAATTTCTTACCTATTCCATGTCACTCATATGTTATACATCATGTTACCATCCTAACCTTACATAGCTTCATGCCATGCATACATACCCATACCATGGCATACATGACATACACCTAGTCATGCATGTATTAGAAACCTACACATCCTCTCTACATCTAAATCACATCCATATCATCCTATATCCTCAAATTACACATCTTAGCATGCATTTCACATACACATCAACATAAATACCCATACAACTACTATTTCCATACACACACCCAAAGTTTCAATTCAAAATTTTCCTAGCATACAAAGTATGTTTTAGTTAAATTCATGCACTATAGGCTTTCAGTCATGTTAAAGCCACTCTATAACCATCAAATCCAACTTCCTCCACCTTTGTCCACCATATCCTAATTTTCCATATTAGGTTTCCACCATCAAAAATTCCTACAAAATTATACATGGCTCTAAATTAAAACCATTCTTCATGGATAACATTTACACCTCAAATACTCCCTAAAAAAATAAGAAACCTTAGAAAGAATCACATACTCTCCAAAAAGGCACTATTCATCAAGTGCTTATAACTTTATTTCTAGACATCCTTTTATACTTCTATCAATTGGAATAGCTTTAGTGCATTGTGAAGGTTCAAAGCCATATAATTTTTATGGGATTTTGGGATGGGAGGTGAGAGGAAAAAGTAAAAATGGGAAGAGGCATCCATGGCTAAATGGCATCAACTTTTTGTGCTAAATGGGAGAAGTTAACTTCTTTTTCATACCATACACAAAGCACACATGTCCTTTTAGTTGCACTAGCATGGTGGATGGCCATGATCCCACCACTACTCGATCGGATGGCCCAAATTAATTTTATTTTGTTTTAAACTTTGAAAATTCACAATAATTTCTCTAGAACTCTAAAAATCATAATTCTAGTGCCAAAATTTCATAATTATATTCATTAAGGGTTCCACAAAATTTTTGCCCAAAACTCATTCAGGAGCTAAGGTTACTATTTGCCCGTGTAATTCAAAAATATCAAATAACCTCAGAATATTAATATTCCTTTTCTAATGAACTCATTGGAATTTTTGAGCTTTAGGGTATGATATTTTTGGGTCTGTCTAGGTACTTCTCGAAGCTATCCTAGGACAACCCCAACTAAGGTCACTATTCATCACTTCTCAGCTCAAAATAATTTATTGGTTCTGCTAAAATTTTTAATTCACTATTTTTCATCACTTTTTAGTTGGTCAAAGTTTATTTGACCAAAACCCCTTTTGCTACTAAGTTGCTCTTCAGTGCCTTGAACACCACTGTGTCGAGGTCGAGGGTACTGTTCACCAAACGATGATTTTTCGGGCGTTACATTATGTTATGGCCATAGAAGCTCTAATGGTGTGATATATTGCATATTGAGGTATTAAGGAAAATATAGATGCATGAATGTGTTTTATGATATTATTATGAGTTAGTAAAGCTTATGTAAGCCTAAGTTTGCTACATGACATGATTATGGGACTTATGCTATAGGTATGTATTCTTTAGGCCTTGCTAATATGCAAAATGGCCAATGAGATGAAATTTTGTGATGATATGATATAAACTATATAAAATGTATAATTGGATTAAATGACATAATATGATGAGTTTAATGATGCCTATATAGTTAGACAACTTACTTTTGATAGGTTGACCGATCAACTAGGATTTTTAGTTGCTACTAGCTTACTTTTAGGTATGAGAACTATGAGTTAATGTTCTATGTGTCGACGGCCATAAGTGCCTACAGGCCTATGTTGATGTATCATTGGATGCAAGTGCCTATGGGCCTATATTGACATATCTTCGAATGTGAGTGCCTATAGGCCTATGTTGATGTATCTTTAGATATGAGTGCCTACAGGCCTATGTTTATGTATCTTTGGATGAGAGTGCCTACAGGTCTATGTTTATATATCTTTGGATGCTAGTGCCTTCAGGCCTAACTTATCCGTTATCTAGTCTTGGTTAGTTATCTCTCTTTGATATGGGTATATGTTAAACAATAAAAATAGCTAAAAATGATGATGTGGTATAAAGATGTTTATGAAACCCAAAACTTAATTATTGCATGACCATGATGCTACGACATGTAATGTATGTTCTTAAGCTTTATATAATTGCCTAAAAGAGTATGTGCTTATTATGAGGAGATAATGTGCATGTTAAGCTTATGGCTCATTTTATCTATGTTGAGGATAGTTATACTATATGTATGAACATAATGTGGCATATGCACATTTCTTAACATGGACATATATCAAATGTGATTGTTAGCTTATAAATTATATTGTATGCTTACTAATGATAGCATATTACATAATTGATACAAAATGAACAATTCCATGATATAATTGGCATATTCATGTGGAAGTGATTACATCACTAAGTGAAAGCTTAACTCATTGCTTTGTTTACATTATGTAGGTATTTGAGCAGCAGATAAGAGTCAAAGCTTTGGCTATAGGAGAGAACACGAAGACTGCCTTTTTTGGGTACTTTTTGTTTTCATTTTGTAAAATGGTCAATGATGTAAATATAGATAGTGGTACTCTTGTGATTCTAAAGAGATTGGGCCTAATTTGTAAACATGGGTCAATTTTGTTAATTAAAACTAAATTTATTTCAAAAGCATTATATTTCTTACATGACTTGTATAATATCTCTTAATGCTACATGTGAGAATGCTAGTTGTGATGAGCCTGAGGCTCTATGTTATTTTTATGTTGATTGGGGTTAAAAGGACCCATTTGGAGTTGTGTTATGATGTATGTTATTTTAGAAGTGTTTTTAGCAAGTTTACTATTTGGAAAAGTGTCCTAGTATAGCTATTATATTGCCTTATTTTCGACGTGATGATGCCATTAATTGCCTCATAAAGTATGCCAAATGGTTTTTAGTGTTTTTACAACTCCTTAAGTTTAAGAAATTTTTTGATTAATAAAATTTTTAATTTAATAGAGTTTTATAGATAATAGAATTAGATATCAATTTGCATGCATGCTCTCTATTCTTGATCAATTTGTGGTGGTTTTAGTCGATGATATTCTTATCTATTTGAAGAACCAAGAGGATTATAAGAAGTATTTAAGAATTATTCAATAGATGTTGAGAGATGAGAAGCTCTATGCTAAGCATAGCAAGTGTGACTTAGCTAGAAGAAGTATCTTTTCTAGGTCATATAACATCTGCAGATGGCATTAGGGTGGATCCTAGTAAGATTAAGGCCATTATAGAATGGAAGCCACCTAGGAACACTATAAAGATAAAAAGTTTCTTGGGTTTGGCTAGCTATTACAAAAGGTTTATCAAGGGGTTTTCTCTTATTCTTGCTCCTATGACATGCCTTCTGAATAAGAATGCCAAGTTCATTTGGGATAACCAGTGTTAAGAGATCTTTGATACACTAAAGATTATATTAACTGAGGCTTTAATTTTTGTTCAACAAGTATTGGGGAAAGAGTTCATGATCTATAATAATGCTTTATTGAGTAGGTTAGGATATGTGCTTATCCAAAAAAACAAGGTGGTTGCCTATGCTTCAAGACAATTGAAACCACATGAAAAGAACTATATGACCCTTAATTTTGAACTTTTACCTATAGAGTTTGTTTTGAAGATATGGAGGCATTATCTCTATGAAGAGAAATGCTATGTTTACATCGAACACAAGAGTTTAAAGTATCTTCCCACTCAAAAAGAGTTGAGTATGAGATTAAGGTGGATGGATGTTTATATTATCATAACCTTTTGTGTGTGCTTGATATGGAGGTTTTAAGAAAATGGATTTTGCAAGAAGCCTATAATGCGCCCTAAGCTATGCACTTAGTAGTAGCAAGATGTATCAAGATTAAAAGACAGTTCATTGGTGGCTAGGCATGATGAGAAATGTGGCTGAATATATGTGCAATTTCCTTACTTATCAGCAAGTAAAGGTAGAGCATCAAGTTTTATCTAGATTGCTTCATCCTAGAGCAATATTAGAATGGAAATAGGACATAGTCATTATGGATTTTGTGGTTAGGTTAACAATGACTAAAAGCAAGTGTTATTCAGTAAGGGTTATGGTTGACAGATTGACTAAGTCAGCACACTTTATACTTGTAAGAATGGACTACTACATAGAGAAGTTGGTAGAGATTTAGATTGATAAGATTGTTTTGTTGAATGGTTTGCCATCATTCTATCATTTTTGACTGGGGTCCAAGGTTTACATCAAGGTTTTAGAAAAAGATTTATAATGCCTTTTTGCATGGCTTTTCATTTGTATAAGGATGGCTAATCAGAAAGAATTATACAAGTTCTTGAAGATAGGTTAAGAAGTTATGCCATGGAGTTCAAGGGAAGCTAGAACAATTATATGTCCTTGGCGGAGTTTGCCTATAATAAAAGTTATTAAGTGAGTTTAGGCATGGCTCTTTGTGAAGTTTTATATAGGAGAAGATGTAGGGCCCCTTACCCAATTCAATGTCTGAACATAAATGAGGTGTATCAGAACTCATATACTCATCTCTATATACTTATTAGTCCATATACTTAAATCCTTAACTTTGAGTCTCGTACAAAAGTAAAGAGTCTAACATATAGTTAAACTCATGTAGAAAATTTGGCAGCATAATGGCTATCTAGGGCACTTTCCAAAAATTTTTAAAACCTATACA
>CANXYI012265045.1:0-11397 GCA_948208565.1 Hura crepitans | reverse complement strand
AGTTGCGAAGAAGGTTGTGAATCAAATTCACAATAGCTAAGAAACCCATCCACGAGTCCAAAAAAAGACTTTAACTAGGATACAATTTATTAGTCTTATTAGCCTCACCTAAAAATAATTCCTTTTATGCTCCTACACTTTTGTGCTATTGGTTGAAGAGTTTATTCATAAGGAAATATTTGAGGTCGCTTTTTTATATATTAATATTATTTTCATAGACCTATGATCTCTAAGAATTGATCACAAGTGAGGTGATTCTATGTAATTCTCACTTTAATCATATTAGTAGGTAATGATTTTAAGTTGTTTCATAATGTACAATTAATTGCCATTACATCATATTCATTTTGTTATCTTTGTCTTAACAACATGAACTTATTTGTAAACATGTTGATGTTCATATGAACTTACTTTCTTAACACATATATGATTTGTTGTCTGCACAGACTTATGTTTAGTAATAGTGTCTTATTTGTCTTATATATCATGCTTTAATATATCTTATTTACCATGTTGATGTTATTCTATAATGTTAGCATGTTGCATAATTATCTCATTCCCTAAAATACATGTTGTTAATATATCAAAATTATCATATAGTCCACATGGACTCCCTCTTATGAGGAACATAGTCCATATGGATAATCTTGTTTCATTCTAATATATTCTGTCTTTAAGTCCATACAAACTCCCTCTCAAAAGGAACATAGTCTGTATGGACATCTACTTTGAATTTCAGTTTCACATGTATTTTTTTCTTATTTTCTTTATAATTTTATGTGAATCCTTTATCTGGTATCGTTAAACCTCTTCTTTTGAGATATATGCAAGTAACTTTTCTCACTACAGTAAAAGTCTAAACAGATATAATATCCCTTATAAGTAGTAGCCTGAACGAACTTATCAACGTATTGACGAGACCATTTAAGTGCTTTACTTTATTTCTTTTGGTTTTGTCCTTATTGTATCTATTTTTTTATTTTTGGTTGTAATAATTAGTTAAACAACTTATTTTACACATCGATTGCCTAACTTTCATATCAAATGATTTTCTAATTAATTAATTGGTGTTTTCATAATAAAATAGATTTAAGTTTTCATAATAAAAAGTTACATTTAAAAAATGTATTTTAAAAAATCCAATCTCCTAGAGATGGGAGTTAGGCAATTACTACCAATTACTATAGAATTATAGGTAATTGTCTGGTCACACTACAACTAATCAATGACCTGATTTATAGAGGTATAAATGTATTAATATGTTCATTGTATGCTTTAAAATGTTGTAATTTTAATACATATGAAGGTGATATGGATGCGTAAATATAATGCATGTTTGCTTGAAAAGGGATTGATAAATGTTATAATATCAAATAGAAGGCATATTATTAAGGCATAAATAAGATATGAATTTTAAGCCTTTTTGGTACAAAAGATCAGAGGTCCTAGTGTAAAGGCCCTGTGGTGACTCCACTAATAACTCTTACCCCCTATAAAAATACATAATCTCTATAGTTATACTAGGAGATGTGCCTGATCATACGACTAACAACATAAGTACATATGATAATTATAGAGATTGGATTCTAAGTACATCTAAAGAGAATATGACATTAGTATTAAAAAGAAAATGTGAGGATATCAATTTTATGTTTGAAACGAAAAGATGTATTTAGACTTTTAGAGTTTAGTTACTTGTATGATTTTTCTCACTTGATGGAAGTTTGTATACCAATAATCATGACTAAATAATTTTTGCCATTAATTGCATTTGAAATTAAACAACTTAATCTTGGCAAATATTTAATTTCCCATTGATGATACTGTCATTACCAATCAGCTTTGAAAAGGTTTTCTTGATTGGACATTTTCTCTCAAATCGCTTAACTTTTACATAAAGTGCCTGATAGATTTTCACCTCATCAGGGTGTCTTAACTTTTGCCTAAGCCACCCAGTTTGGGTTTTTAACTTAGCAGACTTTTTTTCATATCTCCAATAGAAGTACTTTTTTAGCTTATCCATGTTGACATGTTTTAAGAATTCATTACCTTTTAAGTCTAAGATCTTGACACCCCTATGTTTGAATATCTTCTTGACCAAGTATAGGCCTTCCTAATTAGGCTTGAACTTTCCTCTAAGATCTATTAGTAAAGGCTTAGTTTGTTTTAATACCAAATTTCCTTCTTGTATGGGTCTAGGCTTGACTTTCTTATTATAGGCTCTATTGATTCTCTTTTAATTTAATTGTAAATGATAAAAAGCTTTAAGACACTTTTCTTCAATCAACACCAATTGTTCATATCTATTTCGAGCTCATTTTGCTTTCCATATTTCTTCTTCTAGCATAACCCTAAGTGAAGAATTTTTATTGGTAACACTACTTTCATCCTGTAAACTAATGAATAGGACATAGCTTGTGTAAATGTCCTGACAGTTGTTTTATGTCCCTCTAGTGCAAAAGGTAACATGTCTACCCAATCCTTATAAGTAATTGTCATTTTTTGTAAAATTTTCTTGATATTTTTATTGGCTACTTTGATTACCCCATTAACTTAAGGTCGGTATAAAGAAGTCTTGTGATTCTCAATTTTATACTTCTATAAAAACTATCTAGTTTCACCTTAAAATTGTTCTCCATTATCTGTGATGACTTGTTATGGTAATCCATACTTGAAAATGATATTTCTTTCAATAAATTTCACCATCTATCTTGCCCCTAATTTATTAAAAGATTTAGCTTCAACCAATTTTGAGAAGTAATTGATTGCTACCACTACATATTTATGCCCTCTAGCAGCTGACCGCCTTATTTCCCTAATTATGTCTATTCCTCATAATGAAAATGACCAGGAAGATGACAAACTGGTTAAGTCATTAGGGGTTAGGTGACTTAGGTTCTCATAGATTTGGCACTTATGGCATTTTTTTGACAAAGTTACCGTAATCTTTTTCTATGGTTAACCAGTAGTATCCTAATGACATGATCTTCTTAGCCAAGTTTTTTCCATTCATGTGAGGACCACAGACACCTTCGTGCACCTTTGTGAGTATTCTCTAAGCTTTTGATTCATCCACACATATGACTTGAATGCCATTTAATTGCCTTTTATATAATATTCCTTGGTAGGAAATAAACTGAGCTGATAATTTTTGTAAGACCTTTTTATCTTTCTTAATTGCATGGTTTAGGTACTATTCAGTTTTTAGGTATACTTAGATGCCATGGTACATGAGCAATTCAATATTGATTTGTTCAATTGTAGTGCTGACTATACCTATATAGGTAGGGAATCTCCGTATGCCAAAGTACATGGGTTTAGGTAAATCCTTTATGGTGAGGTTTGAGACTAACATTAAAGTGACTAAGGCATCAGTGACTTGGTTTTATTCTCTAAGGATGTGATAGAAAGTGCATTAATCGAATCCCTTAGATAAATCTATGAGTATTCTAACATACTTGCTTAAGTTCTCATCTTTGATCCCCCAATTGCCTTTCACTTGTTGTATGCCTAGCATAGAATCTTCGTATACATCATTCACTTTTGTCCCCAGCTAATATAAAGTTTCAATGCAATAGATGCATGCTTTTTTATTTAGTGATAATGTTAGTTGCATGGAACTCCAGCTTCTTAGCTAGTAACATTTACTCACCTTTTAGATTGATGAGTAATACGTTGGCTTTTATGCCTTTTTGGTTTACTACCCCATTAAAGAACATTTTCCATCCTTCTTAGGATATTGCCCCTAAGTGTTTATCTAAAAACTTTAATTCTTTTTGTTTTCCCTCGATTGGGTGTTATGCTAGGAATTCAACTACTACTTAGCCCTTGATCATCTTTTTAGTGACATAGGAGATGTCATACTCTTGCAAAAGCAGAATCCATCAGCCCATCTTACCAATTAAAGAAGGTGCAATTTGCAAGTACTTGAGGGGATCATGGTTTGCTACCACCTTCACTTTGTATCATTGAAAGTAGTGGCACATCATTTTAGAGACCTAAATTACTCCTAAACATATCTTTTCAACTTGCACATAGTTCTGTTCTTATAAGAGCAATTTCTTACTTAGGTAATAGAATGCATTTTTTACCCTAGACACATCTGCTTGTGTGATAAGGGCTCCTATGGAAGACTTTTCAATTGCTAGATATAGGATTAAGGATTTTTTTAGTTTTAGTGGTCTTAGGATAGGAGGTTTGGCTATGTACTATTTGATGGCTTGGAAGGCTATTTTACAATCTTCATTCCATTCTTTTGGTTGTCCATTATATAGTAGGTTGAATATAGGCTCACTAACTTCCTTTTCTAATTGAGGGGCATGCATTTCTAAGGTTGTTTTTACCTTATCTAGATCTATTTCAATCCTATTTCTGCTAACCACAAATCCTAACAATTTTCCTAACATGACTCTAAAAATACACTTTTTGAGTTTAAACCTCATGTTGAATTAGTCTAATCTTTGGAAGAACTTTTCTAATGCTTGGAAGTGTCCTTCGCTTTATTAGACTTTACCAATATATCATCCACATAGACCTTAACTTCCTTGTGCATCATGTTATGGAAAAGTTTAGTGGTCATCTGTTGGTAGGTTGCTCCTACATTCTTTAGTCCAAAAGGCATCACCTTGTAACAATATGTCCCTCATTTAGTTATAATGACCATTTTGCATTTGTTAATCAACTTCATTAAAATTTAGTTATACCCTAAAAGCCATCGATAAATGAGTACATGGCTATTATAGTTGTGCTATCCACTGGTACTTTAATAAGGGGCAAGGGAAAATCATCCTTATGCATGCCTTGTTAAGGTCCTAATAATTAATGCATATTCTAACCTTTTTATCCTTCTTTGGTACTAGAACGATGTTGGCTAGCTAGGTGAGAAAGATAATTTATTTAATGAACATGGCATCGAGTAGCTTGACAACTTCTTCTATTACCTTTCCTACCCACTCAGGTCTAATCTTTCTGAGCTTTTGATGGAATGGCATGTTTAACAACTTCATGATCAATACCTGGCATGTCCTCACAACTCCAAACAAAGATTCTTTTATACCTTTTTAGTAATGTCTCAAATTTTTTTCTTTCATCAACAAATGTAACATGGGCAATTAATATATTTTTAGGTTGATCATTTGTGCCAAGAATAAATGGATTAGCTTTAATGTAGTTAATGACAAAAATGCTCATGTAATGATTGCTTAGACGTATGCTACCATCAGAAAAAAAACATCACACAAATAAGCAAACTCATTATTCATTTTATTAGAAAGAAGATTTTTTACCTCAAAGAGGTCATAGAGATACAGTTCATCTAGAAGTAAATTAGAATCTAAATCTAAATTAGAGACAATCTCATGAGAGCTAGAATAGATTTCTTAAATAGATGGCAACTTAAGAAAGACTTCTTCTATCCACTAGATCTAAGTGAGGTTGCCTAATTCCCAATCAACGACATTTGTGAAAATCTCAAAACTCAACTTGTAACATCTATCTACTACCATAGGTTCTGGAGTCTCTCCATACATAGGTTCTAGAGTCTCTCCATACCTTGTATTCTTTTATTTGACAAAGTAGTCCCCTAGATTGTTCCCTTTCTTTAGGTTCCCCCTTTTGCTTGGATTAGATCCCAATCCTCTTATGTCATTCTAGGTGTAGAGCTATAGTGGCTCAGTTATGCCTTGCAAATTCTCCCTTAAACCAACACTAGGGAATAAATCCATCTTTTTCATCATCTTAGACACAATAAGGTCTATTTAGTCTTTATAAATCCTAATAAGATGAAATCTAGTGAAAGGCTGATTAGCAATAGCCAAGGTAGAAATTGCATAATTTTAGCCTTTATGGTAATAATGTTACCTTTATGCAAGAATTTGATCATTTGCTATAAGGTAGAGGGAACTCCTCGAAGTTTATGGTACTAAAGTCTCCCTAGTAGAATAAAGAATATAGGTGGGATATCAATCATAATGAATTCTACCTCATCTATAATTAGCCCCACTTGAACTTTAGTGGTGAAGGAACCTTTAGTTTGTCTTTTTATGTCATCATATGCTTTGATTGTGACACTTGAAGGAGTCATGTCTTCTTTGTTGATTCCCAAGCCAGATAAGATTTTAGCTAGGAAAACACACAATGAGGAAATATCATCGACCATGGTACACCCTATCTTTTTCCTATTTATTTTAGCCTTAATAAAAAGAGGCTAGTTATGTTCCCTTCCTTTTAAAGGCAAGTTGGCATCAAAAAAGGTGATAAGGCCTATCTTGCCTATTTTTATCACGTGTACTAGCTCATTAGGGGTAATAGTGTTAGATATAACAACTTGACCTAAATCTTCGACTACCTTATACCTATGGCCCTTTGATGACATTAGCAAGTCCCAAATGCTAATATTCGCTTGGGTCTTTTTTAGCTGCTTTAGCACTTCCTCATACTCACCTTTCTTGGTTTTAGGCTTTTTCTCAAGTAAGATCCGACCATTCTTCTGGACTCTCTCTACCACTTCTCCTTAACCCTAAGTGGCTCTCTCTTTTTATTTTCAAAATCTTTATCAGAAGATTCATCCTATAAGTTTTTGCACTCCCCATGATCACCATCACTCTCACTCTCCTAAAAGCTAGTTAAAAGGATGGTTTCACTCTTTTTCACCCCCTTGTAGATCTCTTAGTCAGATCCATAAATTTCTCAAAGCACATATTCTTCAGGTAGTCCAAAATTAAGAAGGCAAGTAGCTTGGTGTTTGCGTAAGGGATTTGAGGTGGCTTCAAAATCATGTATTTGTTTGGAATCTATGAGCTTTTGGATGGCTTTTCTGAGGAGTTTGTAATTTTTGGTATGGTTTCCAGTTCATTGGTGATAAGCACAATACTACTCATATTTGTGATTGGGTAGTAATGGTCCATTGAGTGGCTAAGGTAGAAGTGGTTGTAACTTGCCCTTTTAAGTGAGTTTTCTCAAACACCATGATAAAGATTTACCTAAGTTAGAATATCTTCTACATTGGACAATATGTACATCAGTTGTTTTGTTTGCCCCTCTTGCATTATTGCCATTGAAAGTGGGATTATTCATCCTCTTGGACCCTTTATTCTGAAAATTCACTTCTAGGTTGATGGCAATGTCTTTTAATTGTTCCTAAGTGGTGATACCTTTAGCGATTAGCCTACTATTCATGTAAATATTTATATTCCTAATGAACTTCTTAATCTAATCAATGTCCTCAAGCTTATTTCTCATTTTTAAGATCTTTTCTCTCCATCTTTGTAAGTAATTAGAGAAGCTCTCATTTGGTTTTTACTTCACTAACTCCAGATCTTTCAATGTAATCTCTATATTGGAATTATTAGAGTATAGTTTACTAAATGACTATGCCAGTTCATTCTAGTCTTTTTTGACCATTTTCTCTTCGTAATGATACTAGTTTAAGTCTTAGCCCATGAGAGACATACTAAACAGACTCACAATTTGCTCCTCAAAGAGGTGAGTAGCCTTCATAGTAATAACAAACTACTTTAAGTGAGAGTAGAGGTTAGTCATGCCATCAAACTTACTACTCAAGAGGGGCATTTTAAACCTATGGCACTAGTTAATTAAGCCTTAAGCTGATGTCATCAAGGTTAATTTCTTTGTCTGTTGTTACTAGCTTGGTCATGGCTTTCATCTTCTCATTGAGTTTTTTAACTGGTCATCTTCAATTGCCTTAAGAGGAGGAACCTTACGATATGACTTGGTAACTTGTGAAATTTTGTCATCAGATGACTGGTCATCACCTCCATTCGCTACTTCTTTTCCCTTATGAGTGGTCAAAGATTGACCTACTTCTTTCTAACTATAGACATGGATAAGGCACTTATTTCAGCTGCCATCATCCTATTGTCCTTCTCATTCAATAACTCTATGAACATAGCTTCAGTTATGTTCCCATCAGCTTACATAGTTCCTCACTTAGGTAACTAGTAATACTTCGCTAGTTCGATCAAGACACTTACCTATCCATTTCCACTGAGTAGTAAATGAAGGATTAATAGTGACTATCAAAATAAAGGGTTAGACATTATGCATGCAAAACATTAACTATACAAGATGTAGATGATGTATGATATGCAATGCATGTTTGTGGTGTAATAGAGACAAAGACATGCAAGAATCCTTCCAACCTTATTTTACCAACACACATGGTTAAGCTAGTTTTTTCCTAAGCGGGATTTTCTAAGCACCATTGGGGGACACATAGGTTCGCTTATGGGCTTTATTAGGCCCAATGACCTCTTATATTTAAAGCACATGTAAATACATTGTCATACAATATTTAAATCTTATTTGAATTGAAATTAGGTTGGGCCTATCCTCGATAAAAGGCACAATAAGCTTAACCCCACTTTAAATAAGGTAACACATAATAAGCGAACATAATAGTCATAATGTAATCACAATTTCTTAGGGTCATTCAACCTAGGGAAAGTTATTATGCTTGATTATATGGGCTCATAGTTTGGTTAAAAGGCTTAAGGCTCCTAGAAGCAGAAGTTCCTCCTAACAAGTCTTTCTAATCATGGATAATAGCAACTGATTAGTTCACCTTTTCATATACCTAAAGGCACAAGGCTTATGAGTGATTATTATGCTAGTATTTCCCTATTCTTAAATGAAAAATGGAGTAATGGTTCACAGCACCATCTAAGGTAATAGGGACACAATATAAAAGAGTGTAATGCATGAGACTGATAAAAATTAGAATATTTAGATGTCATATTATTTAGTCACTTTCAAATTGAAATTCTTAGTCCCTAATGCAGTCACTACTATAAAGATTGTGTATTTTTACTAGGGACAAGAGTGCTTAATGGAGTAGCCACCTAGCCTCTACACTAGGACCTTTGTTCTTCTATACCAGAATGGTTTGAAATTCATATCTTATTTATGCCTTAATAATATGCCTTCCATTTTATATTGTAACCTTTATCAGTCTTATATCAAACAAGCATGCATTATATTTCAACATCTATATCACCTTCATATATATAAGAATAAATTGCTATATTTAAAGAATATAACAAGTATATTATTACATTTATACATCTAAAAATTAGGTTATTGATTAGTTGTGGTGTGACCTGACAATTACCTAAAATTCCATAGGAATTGGCAGTAATTGTCTAACTCCCATCTCTTAGAGATTGGCCTTTTAAAATACATTTTTTTAAATATAACTTTTGATTAAGAAAACTCAAATCTATTTTATTATGATAACACTGACTAATTACATAGAAAATTATTGGATGTGAAAGTTAGGCAATTGGCATGTAAAACAAGTTGTTTAACTAATTGTTACAACCCTAAATAAATCAAAAGATGCAATAAGTACAAAACCAAAAGAAATAAAGTAAAACACTTAAATAGATCCATTTGTAGACTACTACTTATAAAGGATATTATGTCCGTTCAGACCTTCACACTAATGAGAAAGGTTACTTACATACAACTCAAAGGAAAAGGTTTAATGATACCAGATAAAAGATTCATATAGACTCATAAAGAAGATAAGAAATATAAATACATGTGAAATCAAATTTCAAAATAAATGTTTGCATGGACTATGCTCCTCATGAGAGGGAGTCTATATAGGCTTAAAGACATAATATACAAGAACAAGACAAGATTATCTATATGGACTTCATTCTTGGTGAAAGGGAGTCCATGTGGACTATGCAATAATTTTCATATATTAACATGTATTTTAGAGAATAAGACAATTATGCAACATGTTAACATCAGATATTTATATTAATATGATAAAAACAATATATTAAAGCATGATATATAAGACAAATAAGACACTATTATCGAACATAAGTCCATGCGAATGACATATCATACACATATCCAGAAAGTAAGTCCATACAGATGTTAACATACTTATAATTAAGTCAGTGCAATTTAGGACAAAGGTAATAGAATGAAGATGATGTAATGGTAGTCAATTGTACACTATGAAGCAACTTAAAACCATAACTTACTCCTATGATCAAAGTGGGATTACATAAAATCACCTCACTTGTGATCAATCCTTAGAGATTATAAGTCCATGAAAAATAGTATCAATTATATACAGAAGAGATCTTAGATATTACCTTGTGAATGAACTCTTCAAACAATAGCACAAAAGTTTAAGAGTATAAAAGAATTATTTTAGGTGTGCCTAATAGGACTAGTAGATCATATCCTAGTTAAAGTCCTCTCTTAGACTTATAGATGGGTTCTTTAGCTACTGTAAATTTAATTCTTACCCTCCTCTTTCTTCATACCTAAAAAGGGTATTTACATGCTTAGGTTTAAGAGTCTCCCATCTAAAGGAAGCAGAATCCTAATAGGATTAGGAATTATAGTCCAAAATAGGAAGATTAAATTTCTAAAAGATTTTACATCTACAAGTCCATATGGACTTATATGTCTTAATTCATGCAGACCTAGGTGGTATGCTTTCTTAACAATCTATGGGCTTTTGGGCTAGGTTTGAGTTAGTCCACATGGACATAAACTTAGACTTGTCTAAGGGAGCATGGGCCTTAAGCTTGGTGCAACTGATTGGACTAGTATGGACCTAGGTAGAGTGTGCCTGTGTGGACCCTATTTAAGGTAGGTCTATGTGGACTGGCTTTTCTAAGGGGCTAGTGCCATTACTTAAGAGCCTATCTTTGGTGATCATTATAGGCCAAAAAGTGAGGCATCTACATCAGGTATCATATTAACTATAAGGGTTATTTATAATTTAAATAAATCCTTTTTAGGTTATTTTTGATGCTCAAAATCAACATTAAGTCGGACTAGATTGGACTCACACATTGGCCCTTATTCAGTTTTATGCACATAAGCTTTTTTATGGGCTTATGTGTAATATGCTTTCACCCCACTTTCATTAAACCTTTATGGCACTTATAAGCCCCATTTTAGACTAATTACTACTCTAATTTAAGGTATTTTAAACCTTTTAAAGCCCATAAAAAATTAGATGGAAGAAAAATTAAAATTTTGACTCAATAAGGCCTAAGTCTAAAAATCCTAATTTTTTGGACTTCTCATTTATAAGTGAGCCTCAAGCATATTTGCTTATTTCTTTTTCTTAATTCATCTTCTAATGATATCTCACATCATTAGAACATTCAATCCCATTGAATTTTTCTCAAACTCCTTTTATATGTGTGATATGATGGGTTTCCAAAACAACTTGATAGTACACAATGAATTAGAGTCCTAGTCCAATTGGGACACTATAAAATCAATCTTATTATATCAATATCAATTTAAAAATTAATATATCACTCATGTTCAAGTCATGAGAGTTATCTAGCCAAGCACCATGACTACCTAAGTGCTAGAAAGTTAAATGATATGACT